>JABFOW010000282.1:0-13081 GCA_022817725.1 Archaeoteleia sp. ZL-2020 | reverse complement strand
TCTATGAATCCGTCTTCCGGATAGGAAATGAGGAAGGAGCATTAAGAATGTTCTCGAATTTCTGAATGAAAATGAACAGAGATTTATTAACTATAAAACTAAACGATGATACACGCTTTGTCGCGTATTACAGATTTCGACGCGATACTGACCGCAGGCCAGTCAAATATCACTTTACGACTGCATGCGCCGCTTATACCCACGCCGTGCTAATTGGGAAAGGACGCGCACGAGTTGCACACATTTTCGTGTATTCAAATTATCCCACCGTTGGGAAGCGTCGCACTCTTGATCGCGTAGAGAAGGCAAGACCGCCTTTTTCTTCCGCATTTATAGTCCGGCACGTGTCTCGACCGACCCGTTCTTGTTGCGTCATGGATACTCACGCCATTAGCGCGCCAAAATCCTGGCGCGCATCAACCTGGTGCGCCAAAATACTGTGCAAATCCTCACCTTTGAAGATTTAACATAATCATGGTAACTGCTCTATGCCTTTTGGCAATTACTGAGTTTGTAGCTTATCGTTTCAACCCAAACATACCGCCCGCCTTGCTATCTCCTAGTCGCAACGAACTTCTACGGTATATACAAAAAAGAGAGTGATTTAAACATATAAATTTTAAGATCTTAGACCTATAATGCGATTGTAATGGATACAACAAAATCTGCAAGAGGTCGCAACCATATCTTATACTAAAATATCTTGTCGTTCAACCATCTGCAGTGGAGGCACCGTCGACATTCACCGGCAACAACGCTAGTTGTGATTCGGCCCTTTGAATGTGGACGTTGCAGTACGTACGGTGACCACGAGTGAGGCCACCAGCACCCGGATGACACTCCATTATTCGCACCAAGCATCACGTGCTTGTAGGTAGATTAGGATTTCGAATCAACACGAATAGCGCCACGCGCAAAGACCGTTCCCGTAGCCGCCACTTCTATCAGGCTGCAGATAGTCGGACGACCACAATCGCCAAAACTGCTCGCACATTTCTTGGTAATGCTGCCAACGGGATAGGCGGCTTGTACCCAAGTCCAGCGCAGAAGGCTCTGGGACGGAGATTAAAGGTCCTCCGACTAGGAAACAACCCGAGAAATCCTCGACGTCATCGCGTAGAGGGGCAATCGGTCGCGAATTGAGGCATGCCTCGATCTGACACATCAATGTATAGGTCGCAATTCGTTTGCCAACTCCCTTGTCATTAAGGAGCAGGTCGACGATCTAGCGACGATCTAGCGCTGCTAGATCAGGGGTCTTTAATGGTACGCCGAGCCGCAGAGGTAACCAGAACCCACGCCGTTGCCAGCGTGCCATGAACTGGCTTGATCGGCTGCCCAGTCGATAAATGCGTCTGTACCGTAGTCTCGTCAGTACTCTGCAAATGGACAGGTTCGTTAGGTTCGTGACTCGAACTGGCATTGGTCGCTGGTAACTGCGTCGACTCCCGGACGTCTTCATTTCGCTTATGCAGTAAGGAATGGTGTCGCTGCTAACATTCAAAGCACACAATCTTGTTGAGGCACGAGGCCTGTCTGAGACCAATCCTAAGATAATTAAAACATAATTTAAATCTTTGTACTATACCATAGCCCTGTTCTGGGTTTTTGTTTTTCCATTCCGGACATCGGTAAGCATAGTAATGTCCCGACAAATGGGACATTGCTCCTGGCCTGTAGCAACCACGTGTACCCGTGCAACTCATACCTCCAGCTTCCGCGGGCCTAGGCTTAACGTTACCAGCCGAGATCGATGCAGGGAAATGCAGAGTTTCAAGAGCACGAATTTTCGACAATAGAAAACTATTGAGTTTGGAATAGTTGGGATAGTTTGTATCATCACCCAGCTGTAACTTCCACACCCGACGTGTGGTGTTATCTAATTTCTGGGCCAGTGTGAACACAATCAAATCGTCCCATGCATCGCCATTTGGCCCTAAATTAGTTGGCGCGCATCGGCACCTAAGCAAGACTTTAAGTAGTGAAGTCGTTGCAAATTGTCAAAAGATTGATCGTCAATAAATAAAGATTTAAAATAATCGATGAATGTCTCCCACTAGCTATACTTTCCGCTAAAGCGAGGGAGACTTATTCTAGGTACTTGGGTAGATCGCCGTGTTAACTCGCAAGCCATCGATGAAGCGCTAGTTCAACCCTTCGAAGTTGAGGCTGACGGCTTCTTTGACTCCAAGAGCTCGCCAATATCACCCAGCAAGGAGATATAATCGTCCGTGATCGAATAGGACTCACGAACGCGCGCCGTTGAGCGCTTAGTCGCTGTTTAATATCGGGGACCACGGATTCAGACATTTTAACTTGGTTATCAATCGCGGTAACGTCCGTACTCGAACACAACGAGTCGCTATGTGTTGTCCCACTGGCTGTCACGAGAGGGGAGCTGCCACATGAGAGTGCCATGCGTCGCGACGTAAAGATGCACCAGTTGTGCACTTAAATGCCGAGAATACGCGTTTTGAAATTCAAGTTTGAAAATTCCACTTTGAACGCGTAGTGTTCTGAATTCTCACTTGGTTCATGTCACTGTGAAATGTTTGATGATTTACTTACCAATTCGTTTCGGTCCTTTGGTTTGGCGTTAAAGTGCTGCTAGTTTGTTAGTTTTGATATTGATCATCAGGATCCTCCTTTGGTACACGTAGCTCTTATCCTTGGTCGGTAAGGATGCACTCTACTTCACCGATAGCCGATCATCACGAGATCCTTGCAGGATCGCCATTTTGTTGGCGCTGGAATGCAAAACTCATGCAATTAGTTATGAACTAATTAGTTATAAACAAATTGCAGAAGCCAAATAACAAATTATCTGGCTTACCCAGGAACTCAGAACTTTGGCAAGCTCACTCTATGTATCCGGCTTTCGGATAGGAAATGAGGAAGGAGCATTAAGAATGTTCTCAAATTTCTGAATGAAAATGAACACAGATTTATTAACTGTAAAACTAAACGATGATACACGCTTTGTCGCGTATTACAGGTTTCGATGCGTTACTGACCACATGTCAGTCAAATATCACTTTACGAGTGCGTGCGGCACTTATATCCACGCTGCGCTTATTCGGAAAGGACGCGCACGATCAGCCATGGATGCCGACCCACGCAATGCACACATTTTCGATATTATCAAATTATTCCAACGTTGGGAAGTGTAGCAATGTTCGCGACACTGTTTAACGCGATAAGCCTGCTCGCCGCAGAACGCGAGAGTCTTGATCGCGTGGAGAAGGCAAGACCGCTTTTTTTCTTCCGCACTTATTGTCCGGTACGTGTCTCGACCGACCTGTTTATGTTGCGCCATGGATACTCTCTCCCTCAGCGGGCCAAAATTTTGCGCACCGAGCTCTCCCGCTTATCTCGTCGCGAGATAACAGGTGGTCGGAAGATGGCGCCCCACCTTTACACATTTAACATAATCATGGTAACTGCTCTTTGCCTTTTGGCAATTACTGAGCTTGCAGCTTTTCGTTTCAACCCAAACAATTAGTATGCTGCGATATGAGGTTACAACCAATATTATCAGAAGAATTATTTTTAAGGAGTTATTCCTCGATAGTAAATCTTCCGTGAGAATGTGTGTGTGCATGTAAACGTTTGCTCCATTCCCAACAGTGAGGCGTCGTGTCAGCTGTCAAAATTCCGTTGTGCCTCCTGCAAAAGCATTTGTTTTTTGAAAATATTCGTGACCGCGCAGTTCATCACACATATGCTATATTCATAAATAAAATAAAAGTAACCCAATAGGTTATACTCTGTACAACGTATTGGGTTACCATTTCAAAACAACAACTAATGTACACAATGAATTCTTTATTATATTATTTTTCTCAAAATCTTTATTTTTTATCTCAACATACATCATAATTATATTCCTTTTTCCTCTTGTACATTATGCTATTGCAAAACAATTGATAATCAAATATCGAATGCAGAACATGAATATTGTGAAATTGATATCGATAACATTGACAGCCAAGAGAAAAGAAAAATACGTAATTATGATATATTTAGAGATAAAATAAAGATATTGAAAAAAATAATGTAATAAAGTATTCATTGTGTACATTTGTTGTTATTTTTTGTGTTTTGAAATCGTAACCCAATACGTTGTACAGATTATAACCTATTGGGTTACTATAATTTTATTCATGAATATAGCATATGTGTAAGGAACTGCGCGTTCACGAATATTTTCAAAAAACAAATGCCTTTGCAGGAGGCACAACGGAATTTTGACAGCTGACACGACGCCTCGCTGTTTCAAAGATTTTTTTTCCTTTTCCAGGATTTTTTGGAAAATAAAATGGATAGTCTACTTATAGTCACAGGTACGCAGATTCTTTCCGTATTTTTATTTATTCGATCAAGCCATTATTTAACGCCTGGGAATGGAGCAAACGTTTACATGCACACACACATTCTCACGGAAGATTTACTATCGAGGAACCTGAAATATATCGATAGTTCGATAGTAACAATACTATCGATGCATCGATAGTCACTATCGATAGTTTGCCTCCTCTAATCCGAGCATCGGCAGTGGAAATATAAAAATTGAAAACACTGAAAACCTTAAACATGACGAGGGCGGCTAATTATATGATACTTGTAGTTTTATATTGAAGCTAACTATAGAAATTAATAAAGCAATATTATGCTTCACGGGCAGGTACATGTTACATTAAGGAACTTTTTTTCTGTAGTGTGGGAAATCTGCATTATTTCTATAAACCCCCAGGCTTGAAATTTTTAAGTGAAAATTCCAATTTTGTATTGCATGTTCTTTCAGATAATATCAATGGAATGGAAAAAGATGGCGTTTAGCCAGTTTATATTAAGATGTTTATGAGTTACCCCTGATTAAGAACGTTATTTGAACGTATTGCATCGTATTGAACACAAACCAATGTTCAGATTGACGAATAGGATTCAATATGCACATTGTTTAACAGGATTTAATATTTTCAATACGAATCAATAGATGTACTTAATTAGGTACGTATCTAAAATATTGAAGTACCTCCGACACATGCCGGTCGTTTCAAGGTTCAATTTACTGTTTAGATATATGTATTGTGATTATTTGGCATATCACTTCACAATTGACATCACTTTAAAAGCATTTAACAAATTTATCGTAAATGGTTTTTTTTTAAACAAATCGGGATCCTAGCATTTTTTTATATATTTCGGCTTTAAAATTTCTTAAAAATATGCAAGAAACGGAATACAATTGCATGCATATACTTTGCAAGAACTCACGGTTGTTACTTTTAGTTAAAATAGATAGAAATTAGACATAGATCGTGGAAATTTTTTTATACAGCGATTGCAGATATTTATTTTTATTCAAAGCATAAATAAAAAAGTTTGATAAACAAGCCACGAAAACTATGTATCACATTTACCATGCAAACACAAAATAAACCCACTTACAGTGTCGTCCACGAGTGTATTGAATGTTTCTGTTAAAAAACGTAATGAAAATGTTTCCCCTTTTTTTAAATTTATCGTATGAGACAGTATAACGAATCACGTTACTCATTACCATATTCATTCTTAATTTAGTTCTTATAGAATTTGTGACGGACAGGAAGTTACTTTTTATGTGCGAATTACACTTGTGAAAGTAGAAAACATTGTACAAATTTTAGGCCTATTAGAAAAGAAATACTTTAAAGTACGAATAGTTGAAAGTGTATATATATCAAATTTCAATTTGAAAGATTATAAACTGTGTGTAAAAATATAATATAATATAATGCAACAATTTTGTTCGTGTAATTGTAAAGTTTTAATGGATATATGCACATCAAAATCCATCTAATGCGATTTTGAATTTTGGTCTTGAAAAGGAACTGAATGATCAGATCATTACCCTGCTTCACTATAAATAATCGTGTAGTTTATAATGTATCTCGTCAGTTTATTGATGTTTACTTTATTGTTTTAGAATGTATATTAAGTTAGATTTCTATTAGACTAATGTTGCATTCGGATATAATTTATTTAACTTCTTACTGATATTAAAGTTTAAGTGTAATATCAATATAATTATAAATTCTGTGATTATTTATATTAAAGCATAAAATAGTTACTAAAAATTCTATCTCTGTTTTAACATCACTTGAAACAGAATAAAGTTATAAGATGTGTATTTCCCGAAATAGTTTTACGTAGTTCTGTGCATTACATGTGGCATTTCGAATAAGTTACAAATAGAAATACTATTATAAGTTTTAAATGGGATTAGGAAAAAAATGAGACAGCTGTTTCGTCACAACCTTCATTGATAAAATAACTTATGTGTAAGTGGTAGTAAGTTATATGTTCATCTAAATATTTATCTCTTTGGCATCGATTATAATTTAGTGTTGTAACGGAAGGTAGGTTCCGTGTCGTAGGTTGCTTCGTCCAGTATTGCATTCTACGGTTACAATATTTGTAAGTATAATCACCATCTACATATATTATACACGGATACATCAAAGGGATTATCTTTTTACATACAGATAAACGTTGCATTAAGCGTTAAGCCAGCATTTTCAATATCATGTATTTTCCTAGGTTCCTCACTTTGGATATTATAGACAATAGAATGTATGTGTTAAATACATTTGAATAATTGACAGGGAGTCCAATTATTAAAAAATCTTTTCAAGCGCTGAAATTTTGTATATGCGAAAATATAACTTGAATTCACATTTCTCCGTTTTGTTACAGTTTGCTATTTCAAAAAACTTACTTTTTTTATAGGAAATACATAAATGAAATAACAACCAAAGTTGTTATTTTGTCGAATTAGGTTGTAATTGAGTGTAGTTTTAAAAGATTGCCAAGCACACGATTGCAAACAGAAAATACAACTAAACTTTTAATCTGCAACTATTTTATTCAATATAATTTAGGTAATTTCTAAACTCATTTAGTGTAGTATTACTCAGCAAACGAAAAACAATAGAATACAATTTCTACTTTTGAATGCCTAGCATTTAAAACTCTATTAAAATGCATTAATTTAAACTTTGAATATAATTGATGATGTGAAAAGCGAAACTTTAATGAGCATTTTTTACAATCAGATTATTCTGAGAAAATTAAAAGAAACTCTGTTGGTATGAACATTTGTCGTGTACTTTTATCGCAATCAAAATCAATGAAATGTGAATATATCATGACATTACATGACATTTTCAATTAATCTCGAAATTATACTGATAACGAAAATTTGATTTGATTATCATCTTAAGGTGATTCGTCACTCGCCTACAAAGTTTTTCTTTAATTACGTGAATTTGGATTAATATTTCTTCATGAAAATGTATCATTCCATTCTTTGTGGTACTTTAAAGATATAAATAAAATTTGAAGTATATTCATTGTTTTTCGAATGCGTGGCGAATACGCTCGTTTTTTGACGATTTTTGAAACGTGGGATAATTATAATAATGTTTGAATTAATAATTTTAAAAATCATTTCCATAATCGAAAATCGTGAATTCAACTCTAAACTTTGAATTTCTTTTGATTACTCTGAATTCGAACTATTTTTACAAAGGCCATTAATAAGTACAATGCAAACATTTTTTGTGATAAATTCCAAGTATAAGCATTTAAGTATAAGTTAGACGATCTGAATTTTTAATCAGCATTATTATTTAAATGTATTAATTTGTACAAGTAAAATGTAACAAGGGTCTTGTTCTATAAACATATTACATTATCGAATGCTAATATATTCTTTATATGTGGATAAAAACGGCAAAACGGAATGTAATTATGTCGAACAATAATTGTGTTATTTTTTGGTTAAATCGATAGTTTAAACAGTAAAATAGCAAATAAGCATTTGTGCTAATAAAGTAATAGTAATCTGAAACCGAATACTTTTGCAAATTTAGTTCTGTCTTTATATTGCTGCGAGGAAGAGTGATTTTTCTTGCGTGTAAATAATAAATTGAAAAAGTTAAAGCTAAGTAATGAATATAATATTGATAGTATATGAATGGATATATTATAAATGAATGAAATCATTGCTTACTAATTTTTCTATATACTACTTATATATATTATATTTCATATTCGCTATACTTGAATTATAATGGTGTACGAAGTTCAACGAATCTTGTAATTTGAAAATTTAGTTTTATGTATGTTTAATGCGTTTTTTTCGGTGTCCTTTAATTTTGATCAAATGTTAAAAGATAATATGTTCCAAACAGATATTTTTCATGCGAAACGTGTATTCAGCTTATCTAGTCTGTAACAATCCCGGATGCTAATATAAGTCGGAGTGAGTGTTTTACGCAATTATAAGAATTCGATTTTGCCGAACAAGATGTTCAAAAACTTTATTTTCGAAGATTTTATAGGAACTTTCGCGTAACGTCACTTCCGAACGGAATCGGAACGTTCGTGCAACCTTGTACTAACGTTGCAAATAAATAAGTATTATAATAGCATTTTTTGAAGTCTTGCTTGCTACAGTCATGCATCGTTCCAACAATGTTGAACGAATGTCCCAGTTCCATCGGGGTTTTGGTGAAAGTCGTGTATAGCATTTGTTTCGCAGTTTTAACATGACTTTTATAGTTTATAAAATATGTATACTTTTATGTATTTGTTAAGGTGAGAGTCTGTCAAATTTAGTAAATTTAGTAAATAATATAGTATTGAGTTTAAGAATGTGAGAAATTGTCGTTTTCTTGTGAAGCGCGAATCAAGGAAACCAGTGGCTTATGTGAAAATGAATATAAGACAATTGTTTTCATACTTTTATATTTTTTCGCAACAAATATGAAAAGCTCTTCTTTCTGTTATTGAAAAAATGTTTTCTTTTTCATATAATAAATACTCTTCTCATGAAATTTCCTTCGTTGTGTTTACTTTGGTTGTTTGTACCGTAGATTGAATTTTGATTTTTATATAATATCATTAATTTTTGTCATTTATGAAATAAAGTTAATGTTAATCCATGTGAATGGAAATTTCGCGTAAGCATACTTTAAGTAAATTATGTAAATTAATCTAGAAACGCAGTTCAAACAGTCTAAAAACGGGCAAATGGCATTTTCCAAAAAAATGAGATAAATGTATATATGAGTAAAATTTTTAATCATGACAGTATTTTTATGCTAGATCGTAAATTAATTACGTAAAGAGTGATTGATAAATTGGGGTTAGCATGTCGAATGTTAAACATATGTTGTATTATACCATAAAAACAGATATTGTTTCAATAAAATTGATATATATATAATAAGTGCTATGATTATTCAACTTTTCTGACCTTTTAATACACATAAATATAATGCTACAATTTTATATGCCAGATAACAAAATTATAAAAGATTTAATTTTTTGTATATAATATATTTAATTGCATTGTAACATTTTGTATGATCTATGTTGATTTATTACTTAACACATCGGGAAGTCTATTTTTCTTGCAATTAATAAACTTTGTAATATTGCAAAATAACACAAAAACAGCTTTACATATGTAAATAAGACTTGAAATATCTCTTAGATTAAAATGTAGTTACAATATTTCACGCATATAGAACTAAAAATTAAAATATTGCAAATTGAAACGAATCAAAATTTTATGTTCGTATTCATACGTAATAAAATTTTGTACTTTCGTTTTAATGAGGGAAGCATAAAACGAAAATTCTGTAAACCAAAAATATATTTCGCAGAATAGCAATTTTTACGGCTTAAGCTATTTGTGGCAAATCTACACTGCAAGCCTTCGATACGAGACAATTTCTAATGACTATTTCGAAGAAAGAAAAATGTCGCTCCTAGCTATTTACATACTACGTACATGGGCGAGTCACCAAAAAGTGAGTCTATGTAACGCTTTTAATTTTAAATAAATCTCATACATTGGGTTTAAGAAAAATCAACTGTTAATATAATTAAGATGATAATTATATACTTTTCAATTTTTAAATTACTTTAATTACGAAAATAGACATGTTTAAAATACAATATATAACTTGTAATTTATAAGATTTAAAATTAGATTAGAGTAGACATTCCTGACACGTATCACAGTTTGTTTGTCATTCTTGATATGCTTTACCAACAGTACATTTTTTGAGTATCCAATGAGAGAAAGTTTACCTACACTATCTTTTTAATATTTCAATTATTACACAAGTTCTAAGCAATTAATCAAGAAGACAACAGGTCCTTATTTGTAAACAAAAAATATAAAATTTTTAATAAACTTCGCAAAGTTTTGTATTTTAAAATTCATGTTTTTCTGAGCAAATCTCATTTGACTCCATAATTTTTAAAACCATAAGTATTAGAACGTTGAATATGATTTTTTAACGAAAATGTATCAAAAAGCCTCAATTGTTTGTGCAGTGTACTATAATTTAAATTTTGTTGAGGAGAAAATTTTGCATTTGAAAAATGTATTGTTGATAAAACATAAAAAAAAATCGTGAAATTTGTGTTTGGTTTCAGGAATTAGTAATCAATGTTAAAAATGATAAGTTCGTAAAACCTTTTTGAATCTTTTCATGCAGTACAATATCAGAAAAATCCCACTTTCCAGAGTATCAACCATATAATAATATGTATAGGAACTGCTAAACATTTTATATTATTTACAAAAAGTAAATGTTTTGGTCCATGTTTCGAGATATTGCATGACTTTTGATACGCAAAAAACATATTTTTGATCATAATTTTAACCAGTTTTTCTTTGACCGTGCTCGTTGATGGAATATCTATTCCAACAAAGCGAAACTGGTTCACCCTCGCCATCAGTATTACCCGGAAGTCCGTCTTTTTGCATTACAGATCTCCCGCTTTGCGCCACTAAAACCTCCTCAAAATCCACCTCACATTTTAGTTCGCTTTTCAAATTGTTTATGAATGCAAAGCTTGCTTCCTGATCCTTATCTTCGGGCAACGTTATTCTTCCAAGTTCATTATTATCCAAGTTTCTGTGGACATTTACCTTATGATCGTTATGAACATGCAACACTACATTCGATAGAGTAAGATAAATCTTTCCGCAAAGTTCGCATTGGAAAGAAATACCATCGTCGGATTCTAAACAATGGTGATAGTCCTTGTGCGAACGATACATCTTCTTGTGCAGAGCTAAGTGTTTCTCATGATCAATAGTCAAAATAAATTCATAAGAACATATCGGACAATACAAGTAGTGCTTTTCGCACCGCGTATGCGCTCTCAGTCGGTGGACGCTGTCACAGGTTTTGTCGCAGACGGGGCATCGAAGGCACTTATGATTCTGTAGGCCAGTCACGGAATCGTAAAATCCCGCGCAGTTGTTACACTGGTACGCCTTTTGCGAACAGCACGTGTGTTTGAACCAGTGTTTCTGCAGCTGGTGCGACATATCAAATCCCAACTTGCACAAGGCGCACACAAAACGACCCCAACGGTCTCGCTTTATGGTGTACGTCAGCTGCGTCACATCCCAGTGCTTTTTGTAACTATTTTTTCGCGTTAAGTTCAAATTGCATACCTCGCATTGGTCCTGATGTTTGACCAGGTGAAGAAAAATTGTATTCGCGTCTCTGTCGCCGAATTTGCAATACGCGCACACGTAAAACAAGCCATTGAAGGATTTATACAGGTGAGCGGACAAGTGTCTTTTGAACGAGGTCGACTTAAAGAACATACCGCTGCACGCTGGGCACTTAATAAATGGTTTTCCAGAATCCGTGTGACACAAAACAAGAGAATGAAAACTTTTGACCCAGTTTACAATTTCTCTTTGTTCTTTATCTGAAGGAGCGAAATCTTCCGCCACGATTCTTCTCAAAGGACCCGCGAACTCGCCACTTTCGATCACTTCGTCGAGTTCAGTTTTCACATTTATTGTAGAATCCACGATGAGATTTTTGGAATCGGGTGGCTCGATTTTGTGAAGGAGGATTACTTTTTTTTGCAGCTTGCTGCAGTTTCGAGGAGCCCCACCTTCTTCAGATCCATTTTCCATATTTACTAATGATTGGTCTAAAGCAGATTCATCTGGTTGTAATAGAGTTATGATGACGAATTTGTTGTCGTTTTCACCAGCTTCTACGCAAGATATTGAAGCTGAGGCTTCGATACTGTTTTCCAGCGCTATAGCTGATGTAGATTCGCGAAATTCTTCTTCCTACAAATATGAAGAGCATTGTTCAATATATTCAAGAAAATGGGTGCCCTATATCCAGGAGATAAAATTTCCTCGACACAATACCGTGATGGGTTGTATCCTCTACTCTTTTAAATATATACTGTGGATCGTAGGTAAATTTTGAACGCAACATCCTCGTCTTTACTTTGTATTATAATCACATCGTTAACAATTTATAATTAGCATAGAGGATATTTTGTCTCTGGAGTATAGTGGTACGTAATCAAAAAAATGAGAATTGACAATCACTTTGGAATATATAATTGACATGATATTATTACCAAGGTAGATTTGTAATGTAAGGGGTTACAGATATCGAAAAATAGTTTAATCGTGTTAAATCGTGTAAAATCTGATGAAAATTACTATGAATTAAGTGACGGGTACGGTTTGACCGAAATAACATGATGTTACTTTTCTTACAAAAAAAAAATGTAAACAGAGATGGCAAAATGCATCGTATTTTCATCGGACAGCTTATACTAGAGTTATGTGGTTGTTTAATTTAAAGTGTACGTAAATAAATCAAAAATCATGAGAATATACATAGATAAACATATTGTAAAGTAGGACTTAAATAGAGTCCTCTACCAAAGAGTCCTGCCGACTATACAAATGAAGTTCTCCTATCAACATATTAGTTATATTGCTGATTCAAATAATAAAACGCGCGAATACTTTTAAGATGCATATACAGTAAAACCTAATTTGTCCGAGGTAATATAGGATGAGCATACATCGGATAACAGGTTAATCGGATGCCGGATAATCGGGGTTTTACTGTACGCAGTTTGATTTTAATCCACACGAAAAAGGATCATTTGACTCAAATACATATACTCATTCAAGGCAAAATGTGTGATTCACATATACAGTATTTTTGCAATTCAG
>JABFOW010000281.1:0-13106 GCA_022817725.1 Archaeoteleia sp. ZL-2020 | reverse complement strand
ACCAGGATGTTAGAATAGAGCCATGCGGACACTTGCTGTGCACGCCGTGTCTTACAGCTTGGCAGGTAGCAGTGCATATTTCATTACTTTATCCCATGCTTGTAAAATGGCGTTTATAATCAGCATGATGTTAATTAAATAATATTTTATTTTCAAATTACAAGGAAGCAACTTGAATTAACACAATGAACATTTCGTTATAAACGTGTATTTGTTAACGTAACAAAATATATATATACTCAGACATATAAGTTACATAAAAACATTAAATTCATTTTGTACTTAAAACAGAAATGAAATATACATTTTAGGAAGTCACGTTGTTACCCTACAGCCTTGATGAGTACTGTTACTCCAATTTGCAAGTGTCTCATTTTTCATAATATACTCATTAAACAGAAATGCATTATTTAATGTAAAAATACTAAATTTAATAATTTCCATATACTTACAATTCTAGGAGTCTGTCTTACCGATAATATATTAATTTATTTGCAAAATATACCGTATTCTAATTGATTATCGACAATTTTCATAATTTTGTTTGATGAGCCCTTGTAAACCAACGAAAAGTGTTATGTGACTTGATAGGATTTTTGTAATATTAACGTTATTTACAATAATTAATGATGAAATCACTTTTTAAATAAATAGGATTCGGAGGGTCAAGGCTGTCCTTTCTGTCGAGCCGAGATAAAAGGAACGGAGCAAATAGTCGTTGATCCGTTTGATCCGCGCAGGACACATCGACCGGGAGCGCAATCGGCAACGGCCAGCAACGCGTCGACACCTACGCGGGATCTCGATCCCGACACCGAGGTATCCGACTAGGACTAGCATATATTTTGTACGAAATATGCCCCGTGTATTATTATGATTTCCCATGCTGTGTGCCTCATCTTTAATAACGCTACTCATATACTCGTCATTTCATTTTTCATTTGCCATTTATATACATATATACATGTATATTTCAGTTTGGCCTAGCACACCAAACAATCCAAGACATTCCACGAAAGATGAGAGCAAGTGAGCGAACGAGCGAACGAGTAAACGAGAAAGTGAGTCTGTGTGAGTCTGTTACTTGTGTATTAATCGATTAAACTGAAAAAGAAAACGACATTCGTTCAAATATTATTGACTTTTTAACACTGCCCAACAATACATTAAGTTGAATGCAAAAGTAAGAAATAATAATAGCAAAGCTATTATTGTCTTTCAATTGAGTATGCAGTGAATTATTGTAAAAAATCTTTTATAATCCAAAATATCGTTTTGTTTTTCTTTCGCCCGAGTACTTTTCGAAACGAATGATCATTTTTAGTTTCACTCGTTGCCATACGAATAAACATTATTTCCTATATTACGCTCCATTTTGAACTCGTTAGAAGGCAATGCAATTTTCATATTTTCTAGAACGGCAACACATTCTTCTCTCCCAAGGAAATCGCATCGAAGTGACTCTTCGTATAGTGAACAAGCATTTCACATCTCAAAATTATGCTGATGCGGTTTTCTTTTTAGTTTTAGGATTAGTGAGAGATCGTTTCTATTGTAAAAAATAAATGTCCGAATAAGATACTTTCATGGCACGAATGTTAAATATTTAATAACATATTACAAAATGTGTGATAATTTAAAAAATTTTCTCTGTGATGAAAAACGATTTATTAATATATGTTCGAAATTTATATTTTTTTATTGTAACATTCTGCTTTGCTAGATTGATATATTTTAATTGACCGTGTTTCGGTATAAAGTATTTAAAAATGTCTGTTCCTTCGTTATATACGACCGATCATTACCTGATTTGCTATGGAATTTGTTAGTATCTTCCGCATTCGATCTAAGTCCGTTGTATATCACTACGGCAGCGAGGTAATATATATTTTCAACAACCTTCGTCTTTATTGATAGATTGAGGTTTTCTAGTTGGGATGCAGTCACGCGATCATTTGTCGCATAATCTAAAAACATGACGTTTAGTTTGTATGAACAATACATTTCGTTGCCTCGAGGATGTATGTGAAAATTTTCCATTATGCATATCTGAAACTTAATACTCTGATAGTTTTTGTAAAACCGACTAAAACATAAAAGCACCGGCATTGTGGATTACTTCTTATTTTATATTTGTAGTATATCCAGATATACCAAAGAATTCATAGGTGACATCAACAGAAGAAATAGTTTCAAGGATTAACATGTATTTAATTTTCGTTTCTGCGAGACGTGTTTATAGTTATTGTTTTGTATAATTTACTTATGATTGTTTTAATCCATAGAACATATTTTATGATTTTCGTAGCGGGATTTCTCTTTTCCCATCGATTATTGGACTAGAATTTCATCCTATAATTTTTGGTGGTACTCTACATCGATTGTGTTATCTACTGCTTTCAATCATGAATTATAAATTTTCATGTATAATGATCTTGATTGTTCTGTTAATTCTTACATTATCATGATGATACTTCCATTTTGGCAGTGTTCAAATAGCGTAGAAAATAGCATTCAAATTACACGTTTCTTTCGTACAGTAGATTATATAACGTTACCTGCATCCGGTCTTTCCAACTGTACACATATCGTTCTTATATAAGACTTCTATCCCAATCATTAATGATTATCTTCAGAATATTGGTTGTAATAGTATTGTAAAAATTTCTTTGTTGAAAAACACAAAGGGAGAATTTAGCTCATACATACATTTTTTAACACATTTCTTGCATCAATGCAAAATCATCAATGGAAAATCAACAAAATCACATTTTTCTTGGATTTGCTGTTTTTCAAAATAAATTTTTGTTAAATAAAATATATTTTGTATATTTTTTTAAAATACAATATATTTATTAACGCATATTTTAGGGTTTTTAAAAATTATTTCCGTACGCTTTTGTCTGGGCACAGTTACCCGCATGAACTTGAATAATTACGTTTCGACAGATTTTGATGACGTTTAATTTGATTATTTCAGAACTTTATTTGCTATGCTTTCTTGCATATAAAGTAGTAATGCGAAAACAATTTTCATCTGACCAAGAAAATCTTTTTTTACATGTTCATGGATAATTAAAGAAGAAATATTTATCAGACTAATATTGTTTATACTAACTAAAACAAACGTTATAAATATTTAAACTTAAAATACCGATAAATTTTAGCCATCTTTCGAATTGGCTAAACTGATTTGCCTCTTACTGATATGATTTAAAGTATATAACTTAGCAACAAAAGCTTTTATCAAAAATTCATCCAATTGATGTCTTCGGAGTATCGCAAATTTTATTTACAACATTTGTTAAAACATATCGAAAGTTTTACTCGCATTATTATTTTAAAAGTAGTTATACCTTTGGTATCCTTGTTGCAAAAAATACACAATTTTTTGAAATTGAATATAAACAATGAATAAACAATTTCTGAGGTGTTTCAACACTACCTACAAATACTGAAATTAATGCGGACAATTTTTGGGGTGCAAACTTATGATTTTAGTTATTTAGATGACCTGTAGCCTTAAAACATCTAAGCTACCATAATCTCTTTATCAAACTTACTAACCAAACAGTTTGAACAAAGATGGAATATCATCTCGCAATACTTTCCTTTTATTTGTCCTGTTTGTCTGTAAAGTAATTTCAAAGGACATACGGTGGGATTTCCATTGTCCCAGTGGATCGAAATTCATTGAATAGCATTTGCTATTTATTTGTATTGGACACATGTTAGCTTACAATATTGTTGTAATATAATATGTTTTTCTCAAAATAAATGTTTTATTTATTTTGCGCAATAAAAACGTTCTCTTGTATTAGATAACAAAGTGATAGACAGTATTTTTGCATATTGACTCTAGAGTTTTTTTGTCGTTGGCATGCCAAACCAGAGAAGATATGTGATAATGTTCGAAAAAGCGTGCTTTTATATTAAAAAAAACGCGAGCTAAGGGGAGCACTGCTGAATTATGTATGTATGTATACATATTTAATAAGATAGGATTTAAAACAGCTCTGTTTTAGATCCATTTTTATTTATAAGTGTAACCGAGGAGAACCTTTCAAAGTTATTTACAAAAGAAGATATATGCTACTTTATTTTTTCAATATAAATCATAGACTACTAATCATTAACTACTATTATTGGATCAAGAGGAATTTAAAACAATAATACTGTTTTGAAAATTAAATTTGGGTTGTATTTTAAAAATTTTGCCAAATGTAATTTAAGTTATAAAATGTATATGCTGAAGTATAAACAAAAATGTTGATACTATTTCATAATAGTAGTTGAGGATTAGATTTACACATAAGAATTATATCTCTTACATATTTTTTAAAATATTTTTTATATCGTTGTAATTGCGGCATTCGAATATTTGAAAAACGAAATATCGTCGATTTCAATTTCTTCATTAATTGGCAATTCTTGCTTGACCTCGCGTCTCTAATTCTACTTTTTTAATAATCTATCATAACAGGTATTGTTTATCAGACATTCTATAATATTAATTGACGAATAAATTGAAGGTGACGTTATTAAAACTTGTCGAAAATTCAACTTCCGGGAATACAACAATATTTACTATCAGATATCTTTCAGATAACTCTATGTGTAAGTAATTTATTATGTAGATAATAATTTTCGTAAAAGTTTGACTTATAATCAACTGTTTATAATTCCTACGTATAGGTGTTTATATGTAAATAATTATGTGAACAAATTTCGTTACACACTTCTGAATAATCTCCTCGGTTTTGAAGATATCGAAAGCATCATACGAGTTGTTACATTTTGCAATTGTATATTTTAATATGTACATACGAATCCTATTTCTTATATTACATTAATTCAACTTAGACAAACATATCCAAAACAAATATCAAAGTGCGCAACGTCGTATTTTACAAGGGAAAAGGGTCCACGTTTAATGGGGTCGAAATTTAAATCTATTTTTTTCGCATTGTCGTGATCATGATTTATATTATATACAATTTAACGCCGTGATTATTAGGTTTAAAATATAGATTGAAGTCTAAAAAATGAGTGATGCACCGTAGTTGCATTAATATAATCTATATTCGCGATATATATGTGAAATTTGTATCAGAAATAGTCATCGGTGTACGTTTCGAATCTTGGAGTACGACTCCAAGCTCTTTGTGCTACGTATAAGGACGTTCCGAAATGCAAACATCGATTCCACGTCGGAGATTACTAGCGATAAAAGAAGAAATTACGATATTTCCATCACGAAATATAAGAAATAACGTATTACTTAATTACAAATTTATTATTATTGCATTATATGTAATAATTAAAAATATCTGAGATTGCAATAATCAGTACTTTTAAAGTCGTAACGCCGTATGTAGAACAACAAAATAAAGTGTAAAACAAAATGAAAAATGTGAATTGTAGGTATCCTATTTTATAATTAGTACAAGAATGAAGAATTTGAAAAAAACATTAAATATTTTTTTATATTTTTATTTTATGTCACAATATTTGCGACTCTTACAATTTGTAGTGATTGTTTAATGTGATTTAATTGTAATATATTACAACTGTATTCATTGACGAACTATAGTTTTTTCAACTATGTTAGAAAACTAATTTTTATAGTCAAAAGTTTTTTTTGTATTAAATTCAAAGAATTGTTTTCTAACGTGTTGTTTGCATAGAAATCAGCATTTTGATATATAAATATTATATGTGCATGCAAGAACACAGACATTTTTTAGTTCTAATAATTTCTTTGTTCAACCAAAATTTAAATTTACATTAAACATATTTCCGGGAGTTTCTGTGTTTGGCAACGCTGACTAAGAATATGTTATATACGAAATCTTACAAATAATATTTCGTGATTCAGCTCCTTACTACTAGAGTTCTCCACGTGCATTTCAAAACGTCCTTTTAGGAACGCCGTTGAAAGCCACGCCGATTTTGCGCACAAATAGCTACGCGACTCGTTGTTTGCCTTCATTCATTTTCAGCACTGTTTTTCTTCAGCCATTACGAATGACGAATTTGACTTGAAAATAAATAACGTCGAAAAATAATGCCAAAATTTTGAGTTTACCTTTTGCACGTTAGGAAACTGAAATGAGCTTTGCAAGTTTCTTGCTAATGATGCTTGGCTGTTTGGGACTTAATCGTATATTTCGGTGATTCACGCACCTGTCGATGTTTGAATTTGATTATCAAACAACAAGTTATCGTGTACATTTATAAAAAATTATTTATATATTATTTATTATAAAATGATAAAACTGTTTTATCGATCTAAATGTGCAATAAAAATTAGGAAAACTTTTACATTGTGTTATTTGTGCATAAAATGGCATGGCTTGTAGGTTTTTCTCGTCGTGCATTTTAGTTAAATTTAGCGAACATAATTATAGTGTACGTTTTTTCTACTCATTGTAATATAACAGACACTTTACGAAAAGAGTTTTCTAAATAAAACGATATTACGTCATTACGAATTGAGTTAACCCTGGCACTTCCATATTCAAGTACCTTTTTTGCTGGAATTCTCCCAGCTTCATTCCCGAACAGGATAAGAAATCTTACAATGTTTCTTGATCAAGTAATACGAAGGGCATAGTATGAAAGGTACCATGGTAATTTGAACATTGTTCTTAAAACGTTTATAAGAATATTAAAGGCATGAATTTAAGTTCGATGAATATATCTGACACAATCTATATCAAACACATTTTGATAATGCAATATATTGAAAAATTGTATTAGATGGGTTCAAATTTGGAATCATATTCCAAATGTCAGAATTCGAAAATTGTATTACTGTTTTCTTCTTACTTTGTTTATCGAATTTCTTAAAAGATCATATATCTATTTTTAAGCTACTGTTATGCACAAGTACACGTACGTGTAGAATTTTTTAGGATGTTATTTACTTTACAGTGGTACATTTCATAGGTGCTCATATAATTTACTATTTATTTCATTATCTAGATGTCTATTAGATATTCTAGCTGTGTTCAAATTCTGTATCTTTAATCCTTAACTATTATGCATTTGGTAATTTGTCTGAATCTTCCAGTGATAGATTTCCTACAGTTCGGTAATGATTTGTTTTTCATTGGCCGCATGAACGTTTATTTTTTATATCACTATATGTTATATATTGGATCCAATGCTCTGCCCGCTGCATGAAACAACTAATTGACATTGTACAATACGACAGAGAGCAGTCACTACCGTTCAGGTAAGTTACGATTGCATTTTGGCTCTTTGCTTTGTGCTTCGTTCATATTGCGCACTTTGTTCAATTGAATTGATATTACATCTTTCTCGGATACACAAGATTCCTAGAGTAATCAGAAAATGAATTAAAAATTGTAAAAGATAATATTTGGAATGCCAGTTTACTTGCAATAAAACACTCGCACGTTTGTTAATAAAGTTAAAGTAAAAGGAAGAGAAAAGAAAAAAATAAAGTTTTCAAGAAACAATGTGATTTTGTAATAATATAATTGAATTAAAGTGGAGGTAATATGATGTTTCCGAAAATGTTATAGGCAATAATGGAACTTATCAATGGAAACTGCGGTTCGTTGTCCAACGACACGGACGACGAAGGGGATTCTAGTCCGGCGAATTCGCCAGTGGTCTCTCGAAGGATCGTGCCGAGTCCACCTCTACCCCCAAGGCGTTGTTCTCCATCGCCTACACCCAACAGTCATCTTCGAAATGGACGACACCTCACAGTACCTAAAGAAAATGCTCCTCCTCCACCACCTCCTCCGCTACCAGCTGTTACGGTTATTTTGTCGTCTAGTGATAGCCTTCATAATAATAAAGGTATTTTCGTCTTCTGACTATTCTTTATTATTTATTACTAAATGTTGAACGAGGGCATATTATAAAATTTGTATTAATTAAATGAATTGTATTCACGTTATGGAAACGTTTTGTATTTAATTATTAAACTGGTCGAGCAATAATAGATGAAATATTAGTTAATTTACATTTTCTATACAAAATAACTTATTAATATTGATGTGCATTTTCAGCTAATACAGAAGCAAGGTATGACATGCTTCACAGAGCCTCCTCGCCTTCCCCAGTGCCACCAATGGTAATAAGAGGACAGAGTGCCAGATCTCACAGGACGCCACCGATATTACCAGAGAAACGAGGTGCCATTCGACAGACGAGTACGCATTCTCAACAACTCTATCATCATCATCATCACCAGCAACAGTCTTCGTCGAGTGTCCCGCCAGTCCCGCCACCCTTGTCCGCACCTCGACCTCCAAAAGCTTCGAAGGACACTTCGAAACAAGATCATCATTACGAGAACACCATAATTATACCAGGCACGAAACAACACGTCGTGAAAGATATAAATCTCGAGGCCAGCAGGGCACGATTTACGGCTCTGATGAAGGGCGAGGATGGCACAGGAGGCTCTATTTCGAAAGCAGAATCCGCCGCTTATGAGAATGTCAACGTTGAACACATTTACAGGCTTACAGCGCTTGGATTCGCTCAGGATGCCGTGATAAGAGCTTTGGGGATCACGAGAAATGATCTTGAGATGGCGTGCGACATTTTACATGAATTTGCAACGAAGTCTTCTTGACCCGGTAAATACCAAGACCAATTACATTCTATCCTTCTGTATTTATCAGATAACCGGTGGTATTTTATGGGAATTACTAACAACTTATCATTATTTTACTTTGTTATTGCAAAAATAGAGAAAGTAAATTCACTTAATAAACCCATTATTGTAATAATATCAAAATATAATTGGGAGAAAAATATGGGGTTCATGAAAATAATAAATGGTACTATCTGCCAATATTGTAAAAATATTTTCAACATTTGGTTTTATACACTAAAGCAAATACAAAGTAATTAGTTTCTATCAAATGAAATGTGATCAATTTTTAAATTATAAATATAATTAGAATATCTAATGAAAATTCAATTTGAAGATCAGAATTTTTATTTTCGTCTTCGCATGGCTTTGATGCCGATTCTTAACATTTAACTTAACATTTAATAATGTATAGTGACATAATTTCTTATAATACTATGGAAAACTTTACTTTTGCAGTTCAAGGCAATGGTTCAGAACCTTTTGCAAAGGGCATCATACGACCGCGAAGGCCGGTTCAATCTCCTTCTAACGGATGATTTCGAGGATTGCAAGGAAGGCTCGTTGAAACATTTTGGATTTGGTTGGCATACCTCTTTCTTCACACATCTGCTTCACTAAGACGACGTCGAATAATGCATCGGTTTGAACAAATAAAAATGGCAAATAACATGGGAATATGCTTTATTTTTGCAAACAATTTTTCTTCAACGAATGAACAAGACTTTTTGTGACTTCGGCAGTGTTACAACGAAATCCATTTTCTGTGTTTCAACGTGAGAAGAGCTATTCAAGGAGAGTGTGTTATCGCAGGCACAGAGACGATGCAATATCGCATATATAACGCTGCAATATTATGATAGAATATAGTTGCCTCGGTAGTATTGAAGATGATCAATTTACCGAGCGCTGAAGAATCTACTAGTCGCGACGAGAACTTAGCAACCTGTGTCATTCAGATTACGACGCATTCTTTCGTATTAAATGTTGTTTTTTCATCAATCGTGATATGTAAAATCATTTCAGACATCATACGTGTTTTTTTTCCTTTTTCAATCATGAAAAATTATTTTGTAAGCATGCATTATGTCCTACATAATATCTCTTTAACCTTTAGCATACTAGGGAGCCAAACAGTGCATAACATTGTCATCGGGAGCATTTTTAACATACACAATTTTATTACTTTATATATTTATAGCCATTATTAAAATTTATTTTTGAAAATAACGATTTATTTATCGGCTTTTCTGAAACTATATATATTATTGTAATGTCTTCAAAACTTTTTGACATATGATGATTTTCAAACTTCATTATGTGGTACTTAGATTCTAATGATCCCGTACGCTAAGGGTTAAATAAATCAAAATGATTAAATTAAACTATTGAATATAAGTATGATTAATCAATGTAAAATAATGATTATTTATATACATCTAAATTCCATTTTATTACATAACGAAAACCCAATTACGCTGTTCAACAATCAGATTATGTATTGCTAGAGTAAGTGGATTTTCGCGTTCTCCGGTAAAGTTGGATTCAGATTACTAAAAATAGTAATTTTACATTGACTTTGACTTGGATAATTAAATGAAATTGGTATTTGCACTATTCCAGCTTGATGTTATATAAAATAATTAAGATTGATATCTAAAGCAAATTAGATTTTTCTACAAATGAATGTAATTGGCTTGTGAGACAAGATTAATCAAAGTTAAATAATATATAAATTGCGTTTCATTTATATGGAAGAAACGTAAGTCAAGGTTTGCGCATGCCAATTTTGCATAACCGCGAAAATTTGAAAAATTTCTTAATTGATAAATTTTTTAATTATAAATATTAAATAATTAGACGTAACTGGTAAGCATACCCGCCGTGTTAACGGAAGGCTCCAGGTTCAAGCCCTGGTCGGGACATGGTGATTTTTTTTTAGTGAATGTCATTAACAATTTCTAATTATTTAATATTTATAATTTATAATATAAATGAAACGAAATTTATATATAATTTAACTTTGATTAATCTTGTCTCAGAAGCCAATTAAATTCATTTATAGATTAACTAATGGGAGACAATTATAAATTTTGAAAATTAAATTTTGATAATTGATGAAAAATCAAAAGAAGTGACTAAACAAATTGTGGATGATTTACTCCTTTTTGAAAAAGACTTTTGATAATCTATTAAAATAAATGTTTCCAATAAACATAGATTATCATTTAATTGAAAAGGGAATGTATTCAATTAAAATAAGAAAACTTTGTTGTTTAAATTTAATTTCCATTTTTGGTGTCTTTACAGTACATATTTAACTTCTAATCTTCATTAATGTTGTATGATGCATTGAAGATTGGAGGACGGGACCAAGAGTGTTCGCCAATTAATGAAATTACCGTCATATCGCACATATAACAGACACGAAAACTGTTTTGATAGAAGTAAAATTGGAGACAGCAATGTAAATTAACAAAATTATACATTCTTCATGTTTCTTAGTTCATTATACCTATTAGAGATAATAAATAAGATATTTACAAGAATTGTTGAGTTTTGAAAATAATGAAAATATTGGTCAATGTATTTTAATATAAATGTAAATTATTTCGTATAAAAATATATTTAAAAATGATCAAATACATTCTTCTTCGATATGAAGAACGTGCAAGTTTAGCTAACTTCAACGATAGACATTTTTCTTTGACTCCTAATTGTTTGTATGTCATCATTATTCATTGAAATTATATATATGTACAGAGAGACAAAAGTTATCAGGTTTCACGTCGGTTTGTTGAATCCACCTACGCTTTTTGTCAAACATTTATAATTATCGCCAAATTTTCTTCTGTGAATAAGGACGTTTTTGTACTTTTATTCACTTTGTAATTATATAATTGTTACATTAATTATATTTTATGCTTTTGTTTTTCTTTGCACATTGTTTTTTTCATCGTGTTCCTACTCCGATACTCCATTTAAAAAAATTGTAATATAATAATATACAAATTAATTTCACAGTAAATTTATTTATTAATTCATTGGATACATTTTAAATGTTATCTGCTGTTTTTAAAGCATATATCTTTGTACATTGAAATTAAAATAATAAACTTACTAGTTGACAAGTTAACTATATATGTTTGTGGGTAAAATAAATAGCCGATTTCTGACACTTAAAAAAAAAACCTTTACAAGCGTTACTGTTGAAATGCCCTTTATATTAATATTCACCTATAGACAAAGTGCATCTTTTCAGACAATTAATTGAGAAATATAATTGGGGACAAACTTTGATTAATATAATAATGCATTGTTCAGTTCTACAAATTTTTATTGTGCACTAAATAAAATTGGTTTCGTTTATAACAACAGGTTTCGTGAATAACAACATATTGTGGTTATCAATTTCGTTTCAAATTAATTATTTTATAATATACAAGAAAACATTAATTTAGGTGACCCATCGATACAGGATGTACTACGACTTACATAGCTGCTAAAATTATTGCTGAGATTATTGACGCAGCAACCACTGCATAGCCAGTACTGTAGACTTCCTTCATTGTAAGGAATTTTCCTAAGTCCCACAGCTGTATTTAATGAAAAATATGTACAATATTTGAATATGTCAACAAACAAAACTAAATACAAATAAAAGTTGTAATTTGAAAATTAACTATGCATTTATCTTTCCATTATTTTTAATGGAACAAATCACACAAATCTTTCCTTTTGAATTTTACAAATCGTAAAAATTATAAAATCCTATTAAAATATTAAGACAAAACTTATATGAATATTATTTTCTTAGAATATAACAACTTTATTTATAAAAAAGAAAATCAATATATGCCTTTAGTTATAAACATTACTGAAACTTTTGTTACTATACAATGGTGGAAAATATAACTACGCTTACAAGATGTCTAATTCCATTAAAGAAATGGAATGTTGCTGGTAAGGCAAAGAAATATTTTCCAAGGTAAAGGACAGCAGCTGGTAAGCACCAAGACTCAATAGCACCAATAAGACAGCCAATACCACCTGGTATAACTAAAGTACCTACAATGAAAATAAAACAAAATCATTCTTTTAGTGTTCATTGTAAATATTTGTCAACAACAATTTTATTATCTTATAGGCAAATAAATTAATATTTGTCAAATAAAACAATATGGTTGCATTTTTTTCAGAGAAGTCAATGATCTCAATTTAATTAATATTTAGAATTTGCAATTTTTTAAATTATATTTTTATATTTTTAAATATTAAATATATTATTTTATGTTTTGATAATTAATCTTAATATTTTTCAAATTATTGTAGCATGCAAAAGTTCATGAGCAATCATGGCCTTATGGTTCTGCCATTAAGTGAAATGAAAAATTACATTGATTTTAACTTAATAAAGGTTGTCTCAAATGCCAACAAAACAGAAATCAATCTTATCGATCTGTTA
>JABFOW010000279.1:0-13126 GCA_022817725.1 Archaeoteleia sp. ZL-2020 | reverse complement strand
CATTTGTAATACCGAGTTTCTCGAAGTGTCAAATGTCAAAATTGATGATGTTATTTTCGATCATAACGCGTTCTTATAACAATGCGCTGTATATTTGATTCAAAGTGTAAAATTTAATTAATTGAATCGTAAAATTACAGTTGGCTTAAGTATAATTTTTAGTTAAGAACTAAAATCAACCACGTTTTGTCGTTAATACCTCATTATTATGGTTACAGGAACCATAAAATTATAGTCCCAACTATAACTTTTTAGTAGTGGATTTGCAACTACTTTTTCTGTAGGGTCTTGGTCTGGTTAACCTCACCCGGTTTTGGAGATTACACCCGACCGGAATAGTATGATCGAGCATGATCGGACCCGGTGTGGTACACGGAGAAAAAAATTCTAGGAAAAATTACTATACCGTATAGGCACCACAAGACATCACGTCTAATAGACAAAAAATTACTATACCATTATATTAATTTTTCAAATATTACATGTAGTTCTCTGTAATTCTGTGCTTCTATAGTTTTAGGAAAATTTGCTAGATATCAGTTCTGTATTTTTGTGACAAATTTTAGTATGTGATATCTAAAAAATTCCTATAATGGTATGGTAATTTTTTGTCTGTTGGACGCAATATCATGTGGCACATACACTGATAAAAATATATGTAAAATTACACTATAGGTAACTGACAATTACAGATTTTTAGTAACATTTTGTAATTTTTCACAAAGTCTTTTTCTCCATCTATATATACAAATACATAATATTTATCTAACTCATATTAAACAATAATATAAACGCACCAAACTTAGAAATGTGCCAGCTTCCAGCGTTACATTTCCTATTGCTAATAGCAAATACCAGTCATACGTATCTTGAATATTTTTAATATAACTTATACACATAAAAAAGAAGAATTATCTTGCTTAAGATTTCAGCAATGAAAATATCAAATGTAATATGTTCATTATGGTTATAATACACACATCATTGTTTTCTCATATTCTTTAACAAATACTGACAACTTCCAGTAAATTTTTTTCTCTGCATTCTTTATATCCAAACCACGTTCTTCATTTTTCGTGGCTGCTTGAATCTGGTGACTGAAATCACATCGGCCCAGTTATTTTTAACTACTATAACTATAAACTTCACAATCAACATAAGATCATAATTGAATTCGACGTTATTTTTGCAACTAATATTTTACAGAGAACATATCATAAATCACCTAAGAATCATTAATCTACAGGAGCCAATCATGACAAATGTTTGATACATAATATCACTCGCCAATGCAACAAAATAAAATACAAAGTAGTGAATACTCAAATCAATCAATACCCAAGAGTATCTGTCTTTGAAGAGACGAATTTTCATATTTTTAACAGTGTTGGTTACGTTTATCGCTATGCAAATAATATACACTAATGAATATACCCCTGCAAGAATAAACAGCTAAATTGTTATTACACTTATGTTACAGCAATATTTGCTAATGTGTCTATATACGGTATTTAATTTTATGCAACGTCAAAAATGGTGCTTAATGTGAATAACTTCATGACAGATTACAAGTGCTGTGCTCTGATTTAAGTATTTGTATTATCATTGAAAAACGTTTTACAGATTGTACGCATAATTGTTGTCCTAATATGCCGGGAAAATCTTATTAAAACGTTACGAAAATGTCCTGTATACGTATTTTTCCAAAAAGTGTCCATTTCATCTAAAAGACGTCTTCTCTAATGATGCAGTTTATATAAAGAAAACAAAAATTATTAAAATTTTGTTGATCGTACGAAAAATTGTCATCATTTGTATTGCTTTATGTCATTTACCTTACTCATGCTAAAAAAGTCAAAAAGCCATTTTGAAGTCGATTGAACAAATATCATATGATTTGCCATACGGGTCAATAAAGGTACTATTGAATATCTAATAAGTTCTTTATTGAAGAGTTTCATAACCTACAATAACAAACAAGACCCCACAATATTATTTGTTGACTTATATCATACGAAATGACATGGCTTTCGAATTATTGTGGTTGATATTATGTGTAAAGTGACACATAGTGAAAGAAATTTGGCATTCTGTCGTGTAATATCTGGTATGTGTTACATGTAAATAATTATATTATCTTCATCTTTATTCTCAATAAACGGTGTGTATAATAATTTTACGTGGGTTTTTAATAGATGATTCTATTACCTCAACTAGTGTAACTCGTACCACCAACGAGTGAAATACATGACAGTGTAAAACTCTCCTTGCGTAGTTTGTTTCGTATGGCCACAATCCACTTGCAGAAAGTATGATCTTATTCTTACTAAAGTAAGAAGAATCGAAAACATTCAATTTGTCTATTTCGCGATCAAAATGCATATCGATGTTGTAAATATTATTATAGTGAATATGTATATTATTTTAAAAAGTTGTAATGTAAGCAAACACTATCTATAAAGTTGCCGTGAGAAGTAAAAATACATTTTATTACTACACTGTATTGTCTAGAAAGTCTAGCTTTCGTTTTTCTATTATAACAATTTAATTTCTGCAATACATAATGCATGGTGTAAAATAAAATTGTGAAAACTTCGTTCTTAAGCGACCAGCAGTGTATTCAGCTTATGCATAATATATTACCGGTAGTACGAAGATACAGAAAACAAATAATATCTACCTTCTAGCACATTGCGAAGATTCAGTAAAGACTCGACCTTTGTAATGGCAAGATCAATATTTCGTAAATGAACTTTAATTCATATTTCTATCGAAATAAAAGTTATTAGCTTCTTAAAAATTTTGCTAGATTAATTTATTACATTTTTAGTTACTTTTATACTGTATCGTAATTTTTCATTAAAAACCAAGTGTATTTTATAATTTGATACATTATAGGTGACGTGTGTTAAGTAACTCTAGTGTTGAGTGAGCGTAAAATATAGAGAAATAAAGATAAAATTTGAAAAGACAAAAACGGACCATGAAAAGACGAACAACAACGAAAACAGGTCAAGCAGAAACTGCAAAGATAAAAAGACGAGATGAAACGGAAGAAAAATAATGGCATGAATATAGGGCAGAAAATTCAACGAAAGAACTATCGACGGACAAAATATTTGACACCAAAATTTTATAAAGCAATAAAGTTAAATTAATGACATAAATGATATACAACCATCATAATTAGTACACAAATAATTAATAACAAAATTAATCTGAAAACGCATGATATGCTGTTGTATTTCTGTTATTAATGATCCTGGACATTTTGTATTCATTTAAAAGTAACGTGTTCTTTAAGCAAGAACATGAATAGATAATAATACAAATTTAGGAATTCAGATATAAATATTTAAATTCCAAAGAACAAACATAAGAATTTATTAGAGATAAAAGTGTATTATGTAATTTATCTTAGCACATCCTTTTATATAATTTATTAAATACAATTTATCAAGCTAGAATATTGAGACTTACGATTGTTTTTTAAAAACAGGACGTTTTTCAAATAAAGCAGTGCTTTGTTGTATTTTGTTGTATTCATCCCTAATGCCTTCGAAAAATATTACATATTCTGATACAATATCGATATAATAAATGCCAATCATTAAGATGAATCAGAGTAGATTCATTTTAATTGCATTGTATAGGATTTCCTTAAAGATCCTAATAAAACTATTTAATGTATGGTAATAATAACTACACTTAACCATTACTGCATCTAAGATGTAGCTCTTCCGATCGCATTTACTTTCTAGTAAATTTCACACTACGGATTGAAAAGAAGCTATTGATAGAAGTAATCTTCTAATAATTTCGATATTTAATCTTTATCTTTTAAAATCAGTAGTGTTCAATCATAATTGTGGCTCAAGTTAGCCAACTCTGGTAATTCAACCATATATTGTATAGCGTATGACGGTAGATTGCATCAGTTGCCAACCTTTTCCCGCCTCACTAACAGAACGCAAAGATAATTGTATACTGTCCGCTAACAGGGCAGAATCGATCGCAAGATACATGAAAGGGGATTAAGGTAAATCGTTATGATAAACATTCGCGTACTGTATACTAATAACATAAATTAATATTAGTTTTGCAGAAACACTGCATTGAGATGATAACTTGTGACAGTAAATTAAAGATCACAAATTGCCTCACTTAACCCTACTATACACTAACATAATAAATTTATTTTAATAAATGCTTTATTATGTATAATATAAATGCTATATTATGTATAAAATAAATATTTTATTATGTATAATATAATTTTTTAATTTGATCATGGACCACCGTTTTATCCTAATTTCACCTTACATGCTACTGATAATACAGTTCGTGTGCGCTATCCTTTTGATATTAATTTTTCTCGCTAAAATTTCCTTATACTTATCAAACTTACAAACTGTTTGATTGGAGCTGATTTACTCTGATTTGTATATGCATTGGTACCTTGTTAAATCTTCTGGTAATGATATATAAGTGAAATCTAAAATGGTGTTGTGTTTGGGGTGATACAAAAAAAATTGTATGTACTTTGCTTTTATGACAAGCTGGAAGGCACTTCAAACATATCTTTTACAGGTCATTAGGAAGCAAATGATGAGAAAAAGCAAAAACTGTAAATGTTTTGATTAAACAATGTCCGAAGGTAATCAACGATTTTAAAAATAGACTAAGAGAGCCTCAAATTATTGACGTAGTTTACTAACGATTATCTCCAATAAATGCTAAATTATGAATTTATAAGTTATTAGTTTTGATAATTATTGCCTGTTTATATGATTATAAAGTAAAATGATATATAAGACCGTATCATTTTACTTTATAATTTATAAGTTACTTTAATTTTTTGATGTAAAATTCTCTACAGCGTCAATAGAGTAAATATTTGTTTGCTAGTAAATAGATACGACAAAAAAGAAATGGTACAACAAAATTCTTGTATGAAACTAACGATGTAATCCATACCATAGATTTTCACGGCCACTTCAGTAATGTGCTCTGATGTTTTAGAGGCAATTGGATCACAAATAAAATCACGATATGAATTGTTGAATTCTCCAATGGCCAAATTTAATATCAAAGAAAGATTTGTGAAAAAGCATTGTTTGAGTTTTCGTTGAGTTTTCGGTAAATTATCCGACAAGTATTAATGGTATATATACATATGGAGATATTAAAAGTGCAAGCTCACTCATAAATTATATAGATTTGAATTCGACAACACAAATGGAAATACTTCAGACTGTACACATGTTCAAATGTGTAGAAATTGGGTTACGAATTCACGGAAAATCAGAGGAGGCTGTTTCACTAATCACCTTGCTTCAATAACCAATAAATGTGCTACGAGCGCCATACTGTTTTCGCTAGCAACAGCACAATTCATTAGCTATTACAGAAATAGCTGCTGTAACAACAGAGTGTCCTATTAAAGCAAATTACTTTGCTATTAATGCAAGCATATTTTATTTGTAATAATATGTAATAATTTTGGGTTAATGTATTTTTAAGATAGTTGAAATTTTAGTTTTTTAAGTATTATTTTAATGGATTTAAATAATATAATAATTAAAAAATTATGATTGCCAGTAATTTCGCCTTAGGATGAATTTGTACAAGTTTCTCATTCACATTATAATTTACGGACCGCTAAGCGCTTTTTGAGTTAAATTACATCATTTGATAACAACGACGATGAAAGAGACAATAAAAGTTTGATGAAATGTTATGTTGAAAATCAAATTTGGATACGATTTTTTATGAGAAACATAACTATTATTTTGTATATTCTACCATGTTTTTTAGTTTTAACAGACACTGTTAAGTAATTATTAATAAATATTTACAGTTATTTTCACATTTCTTCATTATACAATATTCTGAGTACTACATAGCTGTACTCTATGATTTCATAACTTTTGAATTTTTATGGCGAACATTATTTTTAAAAATTCATTTCGTTTTATTTTGATTGGCACGAGAAAGTACCTTTGTTTTGACATTTTATTTTGATTATTTTATCAAATATTTTTGCGGAAACACTTAACATCACTTACCTCCTCTGGGAGCTGTGGGACCTTGTCGATGTGAGGAGGCTTAAGGTCCTAACCTGACCAGGCGAACTGGACTGGCGAACCGTCGCCATTTTTATTTACTTTTCTCAAATAATTTTTATTGATTTTAAACGAAAATGGTCTGTGATATCACAGAAGTCAGGCGGATAATCCGTACTTTGTTTTTAAATTGTACTTGTTTTTATCATTACGAATGCATACATCGATTTATACTTTTTATTAAGAAATTGTAGGATGAATAAATACGCGTTGAAGTGATTACGAAGCCGTCCTGTTTTACAGACAGAATAATCGTTATACTAAAAAGCATTTTTCTTCTTTAATACTGCACACAATCTAAACTTCTTTGATACGATGACAACAACTAAGGAAGAGACAATGCCAACAAAATGTGTTAAAAATGGAAAAATATTAATTAAAAAATGTACTACGCTGACATCCAATTTTGACCAATATACAATGTTCTGCAATGTGCAGACATGTAAATTTAGTCTCTTTCTCTCAGTGTACTTACATAAATATGAAAATTCACTCATAACGAAAATTCAATGTGCGATATATAAATCAAAAATTTAGCACATAATTAAAATATCCATTGGAATTAGAAATATCTGTCATTATGAATTAAAAGCATTTATAGCCGGTGACCATGATGTGCATTTATTTTTTTCAAATCGAATCAACCGAAAATGAACTCAATCCATGCAGTAACACTCTAGATATAGCAGCGACACAGATTAATGCATACAAACCATATTTTTCCACTCTTGTTGTCTCGTTCGCATGTGTGTGAGCGAAAGGGACACAAACTGATATTATGTTATAACAAATATACAGAAAAACATTTAAAATGCAAAAAAGGAGCTAAGTGCTGTTTATATAAAAAAATCCATCTCTCTAAAAAATACCGACCAAATATTCCTGATAAACATTTCTAAAAGTTTTAATATATACTTAAATAAAGTCAAAAAAGTAATGAAATGATAGAATAAGGCTAAGTAATAATCGTAATTATTTATACTGTTATTTGGTAGGGCCATGGTTGAGCCATGGCACGGCCCCACCAGAAACTCGCCAAATTTCTACTAGGAAATTATAAGCAGTTAATAATGTTACATAATAATGAGTCAGTAATTCGTATAATGGGTTAAAATACTGTAATTTTACTAGCTACTATGTAAATTTTCAAGGATTTATTACAATACTTAACTAGTATAATATGATATAATTATATTAGTGCCTAGTATATATATATATATATTATACCTATACTATACCTATAATTATACTGTACCTAATCATGGAAAAGTGATCGTGTAATAATAATTTAGTGGATATTACTCTAAAATAATTTATACCACATCGTTGTTTTATAATTTACGGACCGCTAAGTGTTTGGTAAGTTAGGTTTTATTATTTTTGAAAAGTTGAAGAGATAAATTTGCATCCTCATTGAAATTTCATTTCAACTTTTCATCACCCCTTTACTTTATTTGAGTACAATATAGCAATTTTGTGGAATATTGTTATGGCATATTTTGAAGGCTATTGTTAGGGATATTTATTAACAGTATGAACCATTACGATTATTACTTAGCCTTATTCTATGATTTCATTACTTTTTTGACTTTATTTAAGTATATATTAGATTTTTTAGAAATGTTTATCAGGAATATTTGGTCGGTATTCCTTAGAGAAATGGATTTTTTTTACAGAAACAGCACTTAGCACCTTTTTACATTTTAAATGTTTTTCTGGTTGAATTTACAACGACAAAGTGACTTGTAGATATATATATAAAAAAAACAGTTAGTGAAGTTAATACACAGATATAATTGGGGTGACTCTTTTCTACTGGGGTAATCTTTCTGGGATAATTCTTTTCTACTTTTTGGGTTTGAGTCCAGCGGGACTTGTATGTGTGCTTGTATGTGTTTTTATTTGCGCCCATTTCACCAGCGCCCATGTCATCCGTTGAGACGTGCCTCAGCTCGACCAACCCCGATCCCAGCGCATCCCGCACAAAATGATGCCGAATGTTGATGTGCTTGGTCTTCGCAAAAGATATGGTTTTCCGCGAGTTTCTCTGCACCCAGGTTGTCGACGAACAGAGTCACGGCTCCCGAGCCGTTGAGACCGATTTCCGTGAGGAACCTTCCCAGATATACGGCCTCCTTGGCCGCCTCACTCAGCGCCATGTACTCGGCCTCGGTCGAGGACAGCGCCACGGTCATCTGCTTTCGAGAGTCCCAAGAGTCCTCATCATATATGTGTACCCCGTGAAGAAGCGTCTGTCATCCTGGCATGCACCCTAGTCCGCGCAACGTAGCTCTGAAGCGAGTCACCGTTGCCCTCGTAGCTGATTTCGAAGTCCATACTGCCCTTAAGATAGCGCAAGATGCGCTTTGCGGTGACCCAGTGAGCCTTTCCAAAACAATGGTTGAATTGTCCCAACAGACTTCCAGCGTGCAAAATGTCCGGGCACGTATGACTGACAAATATATCAGGGCGCCGACCAACTCTCTGTAAAGGATTTTTTTGCCATCAAACTCCGCCCAGCCGTCGCCCCTTGAAAGCTTGACGGCTACGTGGAGTGGCGTGGATACCGGCTTACAGTCGGACATCCCATTTGACACATTCTTATCCCGTTCGGATTTATGTCGAAGTCAATGCCAAGACAGTACTTCAGGTTTCCTAAGTCGTTGACGTCGAATGATCTTCCCAGATGATCCCCGAATCTTCTAATAAGGTCCACGTTTTTGGACAAGACGATGATGTCGTCCACAGAGATGACGATCAGGAGCAACTCTCCACCTTGATCCCTCACGTAGACACATGGATCCGCTGTCGACGGTATCGGCCCGAACCCTTTAATTTTTTTGATCCAGTCGTCTGCACCAGCTTCGTCCAGCCTAGCGCAGACCGTAGAGGGCCTTCTTGAGCGATCACACCCTTTCTCCAGTTGATAGGCCGTGCAGCATATTCATGGCCATTTTTAAGACTTCTGGGGCACCGTGACGCCCCTCGACGATAAACTCGATAATGTCAGTTGTGCGCGCCGGCACCTCCATGGAGACCTCCTCGTCCATTATGCCGTTCAGGTACGCGGTTGTAATATCAAATTGACGTGCGAGCATGCCGCTTCGTGCTGCAGTGGCCATCGCCAAACGAATAGATCCCAAACGCACCACTGGAGCAAAAGTCTCGTTGAAGTCGGTGCCTGGTCGCTACGACTTTTCTTCTCCCGAGCAATACATCAGAGCTCAGCTTATTCCTGTGGACGATGCGTCTACCAATCACGCTCCGATGCTTGGAACGTTCCACCAGGTCCCAAGTGCCGCTCTTCAGGATCGAACTCCGAAGCCATTGCGAGCATCCTCTCCCCGGCCACAGTGCTCGACATCGCCTCAGCAATCGGCACCTCACCCAGTGTGCCCCTAGCGCGTCCTGCCGCGCCCCAGTCTAGGAGCCTCGTTAGCTCTCTCTGCTGCTGCTGGTTCGTCGAGCCCCAGCTCACCCACTAGGACCTGCCGATCGTCGACCACCGGAAGAGCTCGATGTCGATCTGAGACTTCGCGTCGAGGCCGTCTACGGGTCCTCGCGCTCCGTCGTGGAGAGATTCCTGCTGCTCGGTGTAGAATACCTGGAATTCATCACCGCGTCCGGGTGTAGAGTGGCTCAGGAACCTAACGTCCCTTGTTACCTCAATTTTATTTTCGGATGGTATCTAAACCCTGAGTGCCTTGGCCTGGTCCGAATACCCGACAATAATTCCCTTCATGGAACGTTGCTGGAACTTGCCTTTGTTTGGTGACCTGTCCAGGCAGTAGGCTTCACTGCCGAACTCCATTTGACCACGGACATCAGGTACAACGCCAAAACGAGCCTCGTACGGTGTCTTGCCACCCAGTTTACTTAACGGACACCGGTTTCTAATGTAATTCGCCGTGGCTATAGCCTCAGCCCAGAAGCTCGAAGGAAGTCCAGACTGCAGAAGTAGACACCTAGCCATCTCCACGAGTGTTCGGTTTTGTATCTTCCAGGTGTCGTAATTGTCTTTGTGCAGCGACTGTGAGACAAGATTGATTGAATTGAAGTTAAATTGTATATATAAAATTTTCGTTTCCTTTATATAGCGCATGCTAATTTGCTTTAGCGCGAAAATTTGAAAAATTTTTAAATTGAAAAGTTTTTGAATTATAAATATTACATAATTAGAAATAATAACATTCACTCAAAAAATTCACCATGTCCCGACAAGGGTTTGAACCTGGAGCCTTCCGTATACACGACGGGTACGCTTACCAGTTGCGCCACCGGGTCACGACAAATTAAATTCTAAATTATGAAGTCAATCTAGCGTGGATTACCACAGATGTTAGATCCCTATATTTTCAGCCAAGGGTAATTATCAAATTTATATTTGTCTCCGATTATTAGTTAATTGGTAAATGAATTTAATTGGCTTTGAGACAAGATTGATTTCTGTTTAGAAATTTAGATGGCAAATTTTTCAAATTTTTAAAAAATTTTTGACATTACATTAAATTGTATATATAAAATTTTCGATATTAAAGTATAAGTAATTTTTGATAAGTAATTTTGGCTGAAAATATAGGGATTTAACATCTTTGGTAATCCACGTTAGATTGACTTCATAATTTAGAATTTAACTTCTCGTGACCCGGTGGCGCAACTGGTAAGCGCACCCACCGTGCACAAATTTTTGAGTGAATGTCATTATTTCTAATTATTTAATATTTATAATGTGAAAACTTTTCACTTTAGAAATTTTTCATATTTTCGCGCTAATGCAAATAAGAATGCGCAATTCTTGACTTACGTTTCTGCCATATAAAGGAAACGAAAATTTTATATGTACAATTTAACTTCAATCAATCTTGTCTCAAAGCCAATTAAATTCATTTACCAATTAACTAATCGGAGATAGATATAAATTTCATATTCATAAGAAATATGAATTTAATTTTGACCCATAACATTAATAACAGTGACATAGTTTTGAATATAAAGGTTAAAGTTATAGTCATAATAAAAATTAAAGTTGTAGTATAATAACATTTCTTAAAGTCGATAACTAGTTGTATGGTTATAAATAGTACGTATTTTTAGTATCAGTAGGAATACACAATTTATGGTAACAGTAGGCAAAAGGCATTGGAGTAAAAAGTATAGTGTCGTCTGTCATAACAAAGTTTTGTCTTTTCGGAATATAGAAAGATAGTGTCACAATAAATATGGTGAGTATATGAGTATTGTCTCTTATGACAGTATTGTATTCTGTTAGGAGATGATAGTGTAAAATAAATATCTCCAACATGAAGAGATTATTTTTTTCATCCTGCGAATAAATGATCTATAATTGTAGGGATCTTTTATGCGAAACAAAAATTTATTGATTACTCGTTAGATACTATTTATGCGAGTGATATCATAAGCGGTTCACATTTAACCAATAAAATGAAAAGTTTCACTGCAATAGTTAGTAAATGACCAATAAATGAGTTATTGCACCGCCTCTAGGTGGCACATTTGAATCGTACTCTAATGATTGTAACGTAGTGCTTGCAATAATAGGACATTCAAATTGAATGAAAATTGAAAGGGTAGTAAAATTTGGTTTCCCGTCGTTCGGACACCGATAAAAAAAGACTAAGTTTATACAGTATGAAAACATATTAATAACATACAACAAAAATATCCCAAGAAAATATTGGAAGAAAGACAATAAGGAATGAAAAGAAGCTGTATAACAAGTACATTAGATATAAAATCGAAATCAATATACTGCGCCATATATATTTACATTCAACACTACAGTTTATCATGATGTTTTTGTCTCTTATATTTTAATTAAAGTCGATATAATATAGTTTTGTATAAAAATCGATTACATAGATTTTTTAATCGAACGCAGAAACTTCTTTTCAATATTTCTGGTGATTAAAGTTTAACGAAAAATCCGAATTAATATTTCGCAGTAGTCCGGATTAAGGTTTGGTCGGCTTTGTAATGGTTCGCTGCACTATCTCCATGAAGTTGTTAAAAGTTGCAGGACTTTTCGACTCGACATCGAGTTTAAACTGCATCGGTGGATTTATCTAGACTGACATTACGTTGACCCTTACTACTCATGAAATCAGTATAGTACTGCTTGCAAATGTACAATAAAATAATATTTCCTTGTCGCACTTACTACTTTGTTGGCAAAAAATATTCATTTATATATTAATTGTTCATGTTTAATTTATGTATCTCAGTAAATATACAGTAAAATTTACAATTATATAGTATAAATGTACAATTTTAAAAGGTGTTTGTTGTTTTTTATAATGAAATGCAACTTTCAATTTTCCCAAAAGTTAAATGTTCTTCAATGAATTATATTTAAAAATGTTAATAATATTATATAATGTTAAATAATATTAAAAGTCATATATTTTAGAATATTTGTAGAGAACGCGTCAACACGACCTAACACGTCCCTCATTTAAGATGCGTACTTGAATATTCATTTTTGCTTGTTTGAGTTGTTAATGCAAACATTCATTGGCAAGCAAAACGTTTTACTTCGGGAGCAACAGCCAAATCAATTTGAAGCAGCATAATTACAGTAGACTACCTGCTCGTCTATCTCGTCATTTAGTTTACTGATTCGCATTCACGTCATAGGTAGCTACTGTTTCATTTGCTCGCAGACTGCATTAATTCCCGGAACGAGCAAATACATTCCAAATCAGATAAGTATATCAAGTTTGTAATGTAACGAATTGTTATAAAATATATAACTTGTAACGCATGTATATAACTTTTCGGTAGGTTTCTTTATTAAATTTATATATATGTATAAAAAGAATTTCAAGAAAATCTAAGCATATAATTTTTAGGCTTCTGCCATTTTCCCTATTCCTTATATAGAATATTTGGTTAATGCATGTAAAACTTTCATTTCTTTTCATTTACATATTCATGTATTCAAGTATTAAAAATTGCACTGAGACAAAGTTAGTAGAATAAAT
>JABFOW010000278.1:0-13135 GCA_022817725.1 Archaeoteleia sp. ZL-2020 | reverse complement strand
TTCTAAATGATTGAGCATGTGTGTAATTGGTGCAAATTCTTTAATACCATCACCTTGCAAATGACCACGAAGATGTATAAATCCTTCGATTCGTGCTTTAGGTACTTTTGTTGTCCCTAAAAGCGAATACTATTATTTATAATTATAAATTATTAGCTTGACAATACATATTAATTTATTTAAATATACCGCTCATATAAACTGCTGGGCCATTTAATGGTAATAATAAACCACCACGTGTTACATCTAAATGAGTGACTCTTAGATGTTCCATTTTCAAACGTTTTAGCACATTTTGGTTAACAATTTTTGAAGGGACCTTTATGTCGAAGATATTCAACTGCTCATAAATATGTTCACCTGAAATATGAATTTAGACTTACAGCAGAACTTCTGAATTAGACCTGTATTCCTAATTAAGACAAATCAAAAAAACGCACCAGTAACTTGTTGATTACCAGTAACTCTTAAAATGTTCCGTTCAAAATCTTCAAAATGAAGGTCGTTTATTCTGTCCTTAACTGAAACTTTCTGTAAGTCTAATCCTGGTTCAGGACATTTTTCATAATTGAGCTTGTCGAGTTTAACATTTTCGAAATTTAAATACTGATATTGTTTACTCAAATTTTCCAAATTCGACAATATATCGTTAGCCTTTTCAGTATATAATCTTTCAATACTGCATTGTGATTTGCACTTGATTCGAACGCGTTTAGCTTGCAAGTTATACAATTTCTGAATTTTAGTGGAAGAAGATGCTACGGAAGATTTTATATTCTCTAACTGATTTATTATACGATGGTAACGACCATTCATATTTTGTATCTCCTGCATACCGATGCCATTTATCTGTGTATAACATAAAATAATTAAAATGACAGTTAAACAATTTTGTTAAATTTAATAGCAACACTGAATACTTACACGACGTGTTAATAGTTTTTCAACATTTCCATTAAGAATACGTAAATGATACAGTAACAATTCTTGGTGTGTCTGGTCTACTTTCTGTTGGATTGCTAAACCCCATGTTTTGGTCTCATCATGTACATTACTCATCGTTTTACTTTCACCAAATATTGGTTTATAAAACAACCAGGTGTTGTTTCCATAACAAAATGTTACTAAGTTATTATTTTTAAAAGGCATTTGACGCAAATCCTTAATTTTCGGAAGATCAACCTTTAGGTCAATAAATCTTCCGTCATTATACTGAAAAAGTTTGCTTCCATTTTCCTTTATTATACATAAGACAACAGTATTCTCCGTTGAAATTGTACGGATCATTTGCGCTTGGCCAAATTTTTGTAATGGTACAAAAGTATTGTGCATGTATTTGTACAGAATGGTAGATTGATCTCCGCACAGAGCAAGGAAATATTCTCCTACATGATCTTCTTTATACGAAAACGCAAAAGTTTTACTTGATATTGGTAATGCTTGGATTGGTACAAATATTCGGAAGTTTGTATCGAATTTAAATATCACAGTTCGAGATCCTGACGCAAATAAGTATTCTGTGTCTCTCACATAATAAACTGTTAGAGCATTAGCTTCGAAATTGATAGTGTGTAACAAGTCAAAATACTCGCCAAGCCATGTATAAATGTAAATATTATATTCATCAGCTAATCCTAAATTTAACTTCTTGTCAATCTCCCAAATGATAGGTTCTTTCTTTCCAGTGAAATTGATTCTCTGAACTTCATAAATTATGTATTTTGTGGAAGAAAGTATTATCCGTAAGATGACAATGCCTTGATCTAACTGTCGAAGCACCAAAAAGTAGGAATTTTCGTGCTTTTTCGCGTATAATATTTTCATACTCTGGTTGATTCGAAAAGTTGCTAAGTTTATAAATTCTCCGTCCTATAAATAGAAATAATTATTAACTACTAAAAATATATACTTCGTTGTTTGAAATTCTTATATTTTATTCTAAAAAAATTCTTAGAATATTCGAAATGAAATATTTATAGAATACTCCTACCCCATCAGAACACAATTTAGTCATATTTATTTAAATTATAAATAAATATGACTTTTCTACGAACAAAATTTCACAATGTCCCAACTAAGAATTGAACCTGGAGCTTTTCCGATTACACGTCGGGCGTGCTAACCTTTACGCCACCGGGGCATGACACAATGAAATCTAATTCGAGGAGTCATTTTAGAAATTTTAGTTTTATAGTAATCTATTTTTCTGATGCATCGATATAGGTCGATCTGATAGATTGCACATCATTTACCTTACGAAGAATATGAGAAGATAACTAATAATAACTATAATATAGATTATTAGTCTTTTTAATTTTACTTATTACATATTAAATTTTTAAATAATTATTGAATGAAAATTATTTAAATTATAAATGAATCTGATTTTTATAGAATATTCAGATAACATTCTACCCAGCATTTGAAACTGTATTAAAATGCATTAAATGCTCGTGCACCCCCACTAAAATAGGAACCATGTTTTTTTACGTGTGGACGATGAAGATAGACAAAATATTTATTTTTCATTATTACATTTTTGCTTTCTTATTCAATTTATTATATTAAAATTTGAAATTCATAATTTTTATTATAATTATCAGGAAAAATCCGGTAATAGGTTTGTGAATTTATGAATATTCTAGAACATTTGTGATATATTTTAGTTTTTAAAATTAAAATCCTGGAAATATTTTTACAATATTCTGTGTTATAAGGGCATAGTCACATCCTTCCGTATGAACAGACCTTTAATAATTCTAATTGCCACCTTCTTTTTCGTGTGGAGTGTATGAATGTCACTGTGTGTACTTTACGCATAAAGGATCACACATCAGACTAGTGGCGCCACTCATTGGATTTTGAACAACTTAAATAGAGAGTATAATTAAAAGTTACGTATAATAAACTTAGGCCCTTTGGAAAATCTCTCAGAAAGAGTTCGTATAAGCTTTGTCATTACATTTCATCTTTGTGGATATTACGCAATGCGTTTCTCACGGAATGCATAATGCTATCGAGACGAAATGTCACCGCTTTTTTTATCCTTGATTCGTTAGTTTATGTCTCCACTTACATAGTGAGTAATTTTATGGATACATGGCTATATAAACAGCCAAGACCAGACAAATTGAATGATGCTAATACATATCAGTCACATTCTAAGGATCAATATTTAGATCGTACCAATAAACAGACACAGAACAGCAAAGATAATTCGTCGACAAATATAACTTGTGCAAAATGTGAGCATAATATAGACGTGTTTTTTAAATAATTTTTACCAAAGCATAAAGAAATATTAAAATATAAACATTTTGTATTACAATTTCGAGGTTATTAACTTAATAGATATGTATGTTTTATATTATATTTATTGTTACTACGAATAATGATATTCTTGTGCTAAAATACTTGAATTTAAGTAAGGTTCTTGAGTGTTTAAAATCTTTTTTACAGCACATACTTTTAACGATAATAGAAGCTGTTTCGCCAATTCTGATGATCCTGTTACTGAGTTACCAATAGACAGGCTAGAGAAATCTGTACGCATCCAGCGTGGTCCGTTTAAACCTCAATTATATCAATATCCTCAAAGGATTCTGTCTAACCACAAAAGATCTTTTCGTTCAGAATGGTTCGAAAAACACGAGTGGTTGGAATACAGTTTAATAAAAGATGCAGCATTCTCTTTTGCTTGCCGGATATTTGAAAAAAATAATAGTTCATAATATTGAAATTGTTCATGAAAACAAGAAAAAATAAATTAAATTTTAGACATTTTACTGTGTTTTGAACTCTTCTATACAAACCTTAAGTAGTCAGTTTTCACAATAAACTACATCTGTTATAAACGCTACAGGAAGAGCCATTAGTTTAATTTCAGATAATAATGACCACAAATTACTAGTTCAGCAATTTCGTGTAAACTTATCTGAAGTGGAAGCTGAAATAAGACTATTGCGATGTACGAAAGGCGAAGCCTATCCTCCAACCAAGCTTCAGGGTTGGCTACAGTGGCTTGGAGAAGAACGGAGGACGGTAACTTATTACTAAGTTTTAAGTTTTTTTTTAAATTCGCAGTTTCAATGCGACGTAATCTTCATTGCGATTTAATGTGAGAAAATAGTATTTATCTTAGATTTGGTTAATGCGTTTCAATGACTCGACTGTTTCAAATACTTTTGTATGCGTAAAAGTGTATAGCATTCCATACTCAATTTTACATCATGAACATTTGTTATTAATTTGATTTAACTTAATTAAACATATGTTATTTTGCTGTCACACATCATAAATATAATGCAGACTTTTTAAAATACTGTAAAATATTATACGTTTCTTGCAATTTAATTTTGAGGTTATATTATCGTGATATTTAAAGATGAAATATACTTTTCTCAATAAATAATGTAAATTATTAACTTTGGTTTTATTAAAAATACATTTTGAACTTTGCTGTTATGAATTTATCATTTAAATTAGTCACAAAATTAATAAATTAATAATATGTTACGTAATTTTCGTAAAATACCTTTTTATGCATTAAGATTTCGCATTCATTTGCATTAAGTTTTTATTACAATTTTTAATGCGTTTTACTGCCTTTTCAAATGCTGGGAACTCTTCGGTGGTATAAAATGGTTATAAAACGACAACTGAACGAACATAGAAAATTTATACTTGTCTGTATGGATTCTTGTTTCGGTTCCTCATATAGAAATGTCTAACTAAGCACTAATCAGGTAAAACTGGTTTGTAACTAGCTACTGCCTCGAGAGAATATCTACTCGAGCATAGTCGAGTAGACATTCATCGTATTAAACATAAGCAGAATCCATTAAGACACCTGTCTAACTAAATCTGAATATAATATCATCATTACAAACGTTCAAGTTAACAACGTACATTACTTTTTGTGCCATTTTCATGAAGCGCACGCTTCATTGCGTCCTTCGGAGATGATCCAATACTTGGTTGAAAAATTTCATACGTAGGATCGTCCACAGTGGTAGAAATGCGCTAAGAGACAACGAAAATTTTCTGAATTAATTATTTTATCTCTGTATTGACATTAGTACTTCAACTTTTGCATTTAATTAGTATTGCTAACGACCAATGTAGTATGTAAGCGTGAGAAGTATGTGCTTCATGCAAATCAGACACAAGCATCGGTCAGCGCATGATACGTGTTATTGTATACAATTACAGACCAAAACAACTCCAACTGTATTTTACCCAGTTATTCAACACAATTTTGTCCTGTTAGGTTACAATTACTACATTTCACGCAGTTTATATACTGTCATGATCTCATCTGTTACATCGTAATCGCATTCTTTTCGGTTATTTTGAAGATAACTATCTGGTTATTATAACCCCCAAATACGATTGTCACGAAAAACAACTGATATTTTCAGTTACGGCTACGGAATAGGATTTTTTGGTAATTGTAACCGCAATTTCGGTTGCAGCAAACGAAAACTACGGTTAAGTAGTTTTCTGACTTAGTAACCATACTGCATTCTCGCAGAAAGTTCTCATTTATATAATCTTCGATACAAATGAAATTTTCTGTTTTCCAATAATGTGCGTAGTTTGGCACTATTTTGATGTTTCACCAACAGAAAAACTAAAGTAGTTTGCAAATTTACAAAAAGTCATACAAAACGTCAACATTAATGAAAAAGTTCTATCTAATGTTGAAATTCCAATATTCTATGTATTTAAATATTTTAATATTTAATCAATCACTAATTGTGATACAATACTGTAATACAGTATAGAGAAAAACCATATTATATAGTGATTTATTATGTGTTGTGTTCGTTAAATATATTTAAAGTAAATTATGTAGAAAATAAAAATAAAAATAGTGTTTTAAATTAATTTTATTAATTACATTTATTATTTCTTCCTGTTAATCCACTGTTATGTAAAAATTACCCGGAACCGGTACCGGTTCCATGGCCGGGCCTGAGTATTTACCGGGTCGTTCAAAAGTAGCCGGGTAAGCCGAGTACCGGATAATTACCCGGTACCCGGTACATCTCTATTTCCCGGTGTATTCAAATGTAATTACTTCGCGTAAAAGATTTTAATTTGAAAATATTTGTATTGCATTGTTTGCTGGGAAAAGAGATTTTTTTTTATAGGTTGACTAATACGATTGAGTAATTTGAGCTTATGGTAATTGACGGCAATCGGGCAAAAAAAGTCAAAGACGAACTTAATTCTAAATGCGACAATTTCGTGGGTAGGTTGATGGTTTATTTGGTTTGTTTCAATAATCATAAACATTTCCCACATTTGATGGTGTCTCGGGAAAACACCCATTGCAGCATATGATTTTCAATCTGAATTGTTACAACAATTCAGTTATTTATATAAGTAACAGTAAATTGCAATTAACAGTAGCACTGTCGCTGTTTAAATGAAATTAAGTTTCTTTTTGTATTATAAAAAATGTTTACGAATGTTATACACCGTACCTGTACTTTTGTTTTATGGTGAAGTGTTCCTTTTGAAGACATATATGCTTGTACTGTTTCCTTTTCGACGTTTTTTTTGACTTCGCCAGTAACACTCTGTCCTCCTGAAAATTTTTTTATCTTTCACGTATACGATTATTGCATGTGGCTGAAGTTTGCCTCGATAATTCGAGTTATAAATTTAAACAATGAAACCTTTTGAGGATTCCAATGATTTAATCAACTTGGTGGATAGTTAATGCTAATTTATTTCGGCAAATAAGGTTTTTTCTTACAGATCGCAATGTAAGTAAGAAGATATGCGTTTATTTAAATAATCATGTTCTTTAATTCGGAGTTATGACTGAGGTACTTCAAAGACTTCTCAATCTAAAAAAGAGACCAAATAGAGACCAAATAGGGACTAAATAGGGACTGAATAGAGACAAAATGAAAAATAAGCAAAAGTTTGACTCGACCAAAATTGAACGATATGTTTTTTGCTGGAAAATGAAACAAAATAAAGTCACCAAAGAAAAAAAATTTTGATTTGAAAAATTGTTAATAAACATTTTATTCTTATTAACGAACAACACAAATTGTTATAACCTCAAATAAATGGGGCTCAAGTTATAAATTTTAAATATTAAGATTAAAAAACAAACAAAACTAATTTCTTAATGCAATGTCCTAGATTGTTTTCAGCTTCCTTTTTATGGTCTTTGGTTCTAAAGTTGAAATAATTTGGGATTTTCTTTTATCTATGAAAGCTTGTAAATTGTTTATCTCCTTCTGATTTTCAGAGGCTTCTTTTCGCGCTGGATCCGAACTCACTAGCATTGCTTTTGCTAAACCAATTTGAGTTAAATTTATAAAAATTGACGCATTTTTTAGCCGTTCAACTATACATTTCATGACCCATATTAATTCAGCTGTTCTACCACGGCACAGGAATATAAACGCATTGTACCAGGAGTACTTGATGCATCTTGGGCAATGTTCTACGGTGAATGTTTAGTAGCTTCTGAAGGTCTTATTACAGCAAGTTTTAACTGATTGGGTGTTAGCTTAGTTTTGCTGCATTCCTTGTGTTTATTACTCACTACTAAAACTTTTGGCGCACACTCCTCGTGACAATATTTCTTTCAAAATGACTCTGTAAAACCTTCAAAAAACTTTCAGAATTTTTCGAAGGTTTTTCACAGTCATTTTCAGAAAAATATTTCCACCAGGGACAAAAAAAATAATTTCAGAATCTCAGTGTTTCTTCGCCCAAACCTTTATAAGAATCCGTTAAGAGGATCCCAAACCTTCCTGCAATACCGAACGAGTATTTGTATACATTTTAGTCTGTATAAAAGTATCAGCAGCTTGTATACCCTATTGAAAATTTCCGATAAAATCCGGTAGAAACTGATAAAAATGTTATACCTCTATCCGGACGTCGGATAGACAATATACCCGTTTTAACCTGTTTTTATCCGTTTCCGTTTTACTGTGGGAACTATCTGCATTTTCGGTAAGAAATATATCTGTTTCTATCGGCTTTTTATACATTTGAAATTAATAAGTATTTTCGTATGTGAAACTTGTCGGGTTTAATCTGAAATTCCAGTTATCCGGTTTTAACTGGAATAACATAAATGGTAATAATCAGATTTTATCAGCAAATGGCAACGTAGGCAACATATGCGATTTTATTGTGATTTACGGTTGTCTATTGAATATGATTTTATCTGTATAATACGAATGCAGAATGTATTTGGAATTACAGATAGAAATTTTATCTGGTTTTATCTGTTGTAACAGTTTGTCGAATTAATCTGTTTTTATAAGAATATACTGAGACAATTTTATGGGATTTAATATGCAAAATGGTATAACATTTTTATCTGTATTTCCAGGGCCAAATGCACTAGTAAAACGGATAGCCTCATCCGCTTATCCGTATGAAGAGGTTTTAACTGCATTTTGTCTTTTTTATCCGCATTTACAGTTACAGTGATCTAGGGTGTCATTATCTATTTCATGTATTTTATCCAACATAAATTACAATATTTTTATACCATAGGATTGTATTTGGATTTATGGTAATTTCCATTAATTCTGCACTTGACAAAATATTCGTTGAAAAATAATCAATGTACAGACGACTTGGAAATACAGTTAGAAACTGATAAGGTACATTATATATTTAATTCGTAAACATTATTTTAATTTATAAATATTGTTGTAATTTGTGCAAAACAGTATTGTTAAACTGTGTTAGTTAGTAAAAAACGAATGTAAGGTATAATATTTTATAAAAATCATTGTCGAACAGATAATTCGAAAATACAGTTAGAAACGGATAAGATATATACATAATATTTTTAATTCTTAAACATTATTTTAGTTTATAAAAATTGTTGTAATTTGTGCAAAACATTATTATTAGACTGTGTTACTAAGTAAAAAACGAATGTAAGGTATCATATTTTGAGAAAATCATTAACGAACAGATAATTCGGAAATACAGTTAGAAACCGATAAACATTTCTAGAATTTTCTGTTAGTTTTTCTTTTCTGTTACATAAGAGAAGAATTAGTTTCGAATAGAAGACATTAATTTCCCTGCATGCTTTTGTTATTCAAGTTCTTGCAAATTCCCGAAATGCCTCAGTATCCATCGCGTCAGTTTTCCATGTATATCCGTGGTTGTGCGTGACAGGTGCTATTTTGAAAAGTACGAAATTTATGGAGAAATGTACGCGTATGTTAAAATAGTTAAAATCCGAAAGTTCGTGTACATTAATACTAGTGCTATTAAACATTTTAGAGCGAATAAAATCAAATCACACGTTTTTGAAGTGAATATTGGAAATTCGTTGCAGGACTGCGTTGACGTATTTAACGGAGGTAAGTCTTCTACTGCTTTTTATGTCATAGTATTATTAATTTCATTAATTTAATACAATCCGATAGAATCGGGTAGAATCCGGTAGAATCCAGTAAAATCAAGTAGTATCAGATATGAATGTGTATGTAACATATTACTGATACATACAGGCAAATTAAAATCATTCCAGGTAAAAACCGATAAAATAATATTGTGGGGACAGAATAGGGTAAGTTTGCATTGTTATGGTTTCTATTGGTTCTTATCTGCAATTACAGGGCCAGATACACTAGTAAAACGGATAAAATCCGATATTCGATGTTTTTTTATCGGATTCTACCGGAAATTTTCAATAGGGTATGTCTATAAAGACCAGCCTACTAATCTACAGTCATATTAGTCGTGAAACTTTTGATGGTTGAAAAATTGTCAACTAAACGCCGGCATACTTTATATGAATACTAAGCTTGCAAAATGGCTTTTAAAAGTTTCACGCCTTTCTAGTATGTCTGTAGAATGCTAGGCTGGTCTTTATACACATATACAATCTGCAGATACTTTTATACAGACTGAAATGTATAAAAATACTCGGTTGGTATTGGAAGGCTTTGGATCCTCTGAAGTGATTTCCTAGAGGTATCGGCGAAAATTGCATGAATGAAGTAGTATTCCGACGTGCACGAACCCAGCACAAGCTTTACCTAATATGAAGAAGACATTTTGGTAAAAAAAATGTCGCAATCTGTATTATTAATAATACTTTAAATTAAAAATACACCTACGTGACAACTGTGTCTCTCAGACAGAACATACCATTGACATAAAATGGGGGTTTTCATAATAATAAAGTATTTAAGCAAATATTAAGAAGTATTTTAATTTACTATTACTCTTCCTAAGACCTGTTTATATGGGATAATGCCGCGACAATGTCGCAACGCTGTATTTTAAGAAGTGGCAGCTAATTTGATCAAAAGCACATAAATATTGATAAAACTTGAACCGTAACCGGAATCGAGAAACCGTAATTCGAAACGGTTTAGATTATCGTTTTCACTAGAAACTGAAACCGAAAACCGTAACCGTTACTTAGAGACAGGGCTCGAACCGGACCAGAGCCGGGCCGATATTTCGGTAGTGTCCAGGTCCCTGAGGTCAATACTTTTTCTAAATAATTTTTAATTCATCGATTTCCATTTTACAGTAATGTTGGGAGATAAAATGGGCATATTATATATTAAACATACACAATGAGAAAATATACATTAATTTAGTTCCCAACACACACAACATTTTACAAAAATTCATTACAATCACAATGACATTGGACTTCTTACTCAACAGTTTATAATATTACCTTTCTTCTTTTTTTTGTTGTAATGTACTCGTCATTCTCTGAATTGCTGCCCTCTTTATCGCCACCAGGTTTACTATGCAAGATTGTCGCGCTCAATTTGGGTACACGAAATCTCTTGGAAGTGCGGATACGTTCTTCAAGTTCTTCCTTTGTCTCTACAAATATTTTACATAAATTCGAATGTATTGAACTCTGCCTACAATCCCTTTCACTTACATCTTACATTTATCTTACATCTACATCTGTAAGTCCTGTATTGAGACGTTGGCTATGTTCACTAAAAAACCAAGGGTTAGAATAAATCATGATTTTTTTGGAAAAAATCAAAAAATCATGATTTTTGGATTTAAATAAAAACAAAATCTTATTTAAATCTAATTTTGTAATTTTATACTTCAATTTTGTAATTTAATAATATACATATTAATTTAGTACATTAACATATAATTATTGAAATATGCTTAATATTTCAATGTGATATATAATTCCTAAATCGATTTTATTCAAAGTGTATAATCAATTTAATTTATTATTATGCAATAAATTGCTTGATTTCTATGAAATAAAATTGAATTATTTCGATTCGTACATAGTGATATGAGAAATAAATAGGGAACGGAAAAAGGTGCAAAACTTGTTATTTGAAGAACTTGTTATGACTTTAGTGTTAATAAATTATTTCTATATTGTAATGGAGTTATATTTAGATATAATTCATTAATATAATTTGAATGAAAAAACATTAAGTTTGGTGCAAGTACACTGAGAACAATAGTATATTAAGAATTACTATACATGATACAAAATTGGAACTATAACGTCATACTGACAAAATTGAAGATACATAATGGGAAAAGATGCTCCAATGTGCCGAAAAATTACTATGACATATCTTAATTTCTCATCACATGATAGCAGTTTTTTCCATTATGAACTTCAATTTTGTCAGTATGACGTTATAGTTCCAATTTTGTATCATGTATAGTAATTTTTAATATACTATTTTTCTCAGTGCATCAGACATCAACATGTGCATCATTCATGTGCAGAGACATCTACAAAAAAATATGTATTTAGAAATCATTTATGATTTTTATTTAGTTCCTAATTGACCATGTTTCATATTACCAACAAAGTATTGAAATTTAATGGAATAAATTTAAATTGTATAAAATATGTTATAAATATAAGTCAAACTTCATTGAAATTGATACAAATACATTTTACATATAACAGCCGCGGCCAAAGGAAATTAGTAATACATTACTATTACAATTCAGACTTACCAGCAACTGTTAGAACCTGTCCGACGACATATTGTCCGTTTTCGCATCTTATAGAAAATGGTATCTCCGCTGCTTTTATTGGATTGTTTTCGTACTTATCTACATCAAAATCCAAAATATCTTCCAGTAGTACTTGCATGTACTGTTTACGCCTGGCAACATATATGTATCCCACTGCCATTTCGTGTGTAACAAAATCTTCTGTCGATTTTTTCACCTTTTAACGTGATGCCTTCAGCAAAGAACACATTACGACGCGGGAATAGTGATCACGGTTACCAACCTTGAGTTTCGTGATGCCGGGATAACGACAACGTATAAGCATTGGAGGGCTATCAAATTGACGAATGTTCAAAATGCATTATTCGGCATTTTGAACATTCGTCATTTTGATAGCCCTCCTAAGCATTCGTAAACTATCAGCTAACTGTACGCATGCGCACTGATGCGCATGCACATCAGTGTACGTAAGTGTAGCTGCGTTCCAAAACTTAACACCGGGATAAGCTGGGTTAAGCTACGTTTTTCGTTCAAACATAAATATAAAGCAGAAAACTTTATAATAATAATAATAAATATTAAATTCTTTCAAATTATTGAAATGAAAAATAACATAATTAAATTCTACAAAATATTATTACAGAAAACTTTATTGTTAATTATTTAATATGTTATTGTTATGTTAAATAATTAGATTATAGCTTGCATTACATTTGTATTATGCATATTTACGTTGTCTAATTGATGCATGTTTACTCTAAGTGACATAAACTGTAGTAATTTTCTACTCTATTCAAAAGGAAGGTAGAAAAGAGCAATAGTTTGTGCCAATTATTTTATGTAACAATGTCATATTATATAATTTACAATAAAGATTTCAACTTTATATTTATGTTTCATCGAATAACATCGCTTACCCCAGCATACCCCGGAGTAAAGTTTTGGAACGCAGCCTTGGACAGTTATGATACTTATATATTTCAATTAACTATTGCGCAGCGTAACTAGTGCATTATGCGCCCGGGGCAACATCATGTTTGCCCCCCCCCCTTCGTCCCGCTTTTTGTATAAAGCTAATACCATATCTTGGTTTATGACATCCTGAAGTTGATATAATTGTATATGAACTTTAACATGAATTTAG
>JABFOW010000277.1:0-13159 GCA_022817725.1 Archaeoteleia sp. ZL-2020 | reverse complement strand
ATATTTCAAAAATTACTGCGCAAAAAGTATCATCAGGATCAGGTCGACATGGTGGGGGGTGATGATGTTATTGAGCAGTTTTAACTCGCTGCCAGCAAGTATTCGTATGACGAATGCATTTCACTAATAGCGCTTGCTGTTTTATCGACTATGTTTGGTACATCACAATCCAAGGTCGATTCACGTGTGAAATGATGTCGGAATATTTATTACGGTCGATTGCCAAGCATTGTTCCGATCTATTGTTTATGTTCTTAACAAATTATTTCCGTGTTCAGAAATTATTGATATATTTATGGCGTTGGAAAATTGTATTATATATTTTATTCCAATATTAAGTAAACTATAGATGTGTAATGACATCATTAAAGATTTCATTCAAAACATTCAATTCTGAGAACAACAAATAATATACAATTTCAAATTATTTAATGATTATTTTAATACTGTTAATACCAATTATGCCTTTTTTCATTTTTTATTTTAATAATCAAATTAAACTAAAATCATTTTTTAAATTCTTTTTTTCGCAATTAAGTCATATGATATCTGTCATTTTATCCTTTATGGGTGCTCGTGCAACCTTTAGAAAAAAGTAAACAAAAAAATAGAAATAAAAAAAGTGTAAAGGCTTCAGTGCTGAAGGCAAAGTAAAAAGTCAATTGAGATGCGCTTCTTCTTATACCGCAATTCAATTAAAGGCTATTTACAAGTTAGTTATTTATAATGAAATTTGTACAATGCAATATAATGATTGAATTAAATTTAATAATTAAAAACGTAACAGACTATAGTAAATCATAACAATTAAACCGTGTTAATCTATATTTAATACGTTATATTTTTTATGACTATTTTTAAAATCAGGTAATAAAATATAAATTTGTATTATCGTTTAAGCAAATACACATTTACATTATTTTTTATGAAACCATGTCGAAATTACTTTTGGCGCCACGTTGGGCGCCAAAAGATGAAGATTTCTAGTACCATATACAATTATAAAGGTATTTACATTTTTTAATAAAACTATATACGGAATATAAAATATATTATACTGCCTTATATATGTACTTAATATTGTACTTTATATGGTTACTATTAAGATTTAAGACTTCGTTTGAGCTTAGGTGTAGGATAGACCAATCCCATTTACGTTGATGAAAGTTCAGCATTGAGATCGAGTGTCTTTGGGTGTCTATAGCCACCATATATGGTCATGTATGGACTTATTCATTTCCATATAACTTTAACTCTCTACAATTTTTACCTCGGTTTGATTACTTTAAGGCGACCAAACAAAATAATACGAATATATATTGGAAAATAAGAACAAATTAATTAAAATATAAAATATATCTTTTCAGAAGCTTAATAATTCACAACCTAAAAAGCCACAACAAAATTTACTCGAATTGAACATGTCAAGCTTGTCCAGATGTTAATATTCTTCAAAAATGCAAATTATTTTTTCAGCTTGGTCTCCTTAAAATATGTTTCTAAATTTGGATGACAAATTTGGTCTTTGCCCTTAGGGTGTAATACTATATTTAACACGTAGTTATCTATTTCCGAAGGCATTGATAATATAATCTGTTTATATAATGTATTTTTAACTACTTAACTCTAGGAGCTTTTCCTTAAATTGCACCATAACAAACTCTATTGATAAAGATCAAATATCTTTAATAGTTGGAACATTCCAATGTACAACTTTTATTTGAGGAATTTATATCTGTCGAAAAATGTGATAAATATTATACAATCGAGTAAAAGTAATATAAGCGGTTATTAAGGTATCTAATTTGTTTGTAAACAATGTGTTCGGATAAATTCAAAAATGCGTTTCAAATTATTCAAAGTTCATTCTCTATTCCATGGAAATGATTTCGAAACCGAGACGCTACGTGCAACAGCATACTGAGGGAATATCTAAAAATAGCTCGAACACTACCGAAATATGCAAATAGGCAGATGTGGGAAATGTCGCGTCAGTGTGCGAAAAATCGAATATAAAATTACAAAATCTTTCTAGTGTTGCCTGTAGAGAAAAAAATTATTGTGTAATAAGCATCAATAATCTTTCTATATTATAATTCAATCGTAAATAAAATTCTATTTTTAGACAATCTTATGTATTTTATTACAAGACAAATTAAGGATAAACATCAATTTACTATTGTTATTGTTAATTTACTTCAATGTTATCAAAAAGTTAAAAAAAATGACCTACATAATTTATTGAATTTCTAAGATATTTTTTGTGCACATTTATAAATAAAAAGAAGAAAAGTTGAATTGTTTGCATAATCGTTGTAAGGTATAAAAACATGTTTGAATTGAGACATATATATCGATTTACCTTGTTAAGTAATATTATGCACGATAGGTCAGGGAGATACGGGCTTGAATACATATCAAACGAGTTGCTTGAAATCCATGGCTTCTATTTAGTACCTTTATATGGTCAGCCAAGGCTCCCTTCGTGTTTCATTTCGGGGAATTCTTGAATCATTCTCATTCATATGGATGACGAATTGACTCTATACTCCCGTTCCCCAATGTGATATAATGTCTCAAAACACGATGTTTCTTATTTCTTTACAACAGCAAATGTTGACATACTTAAGATTAACACACTTTAAAATGTTAAATGTTTTTTTATTGAAATTCCAAATATAGATATAACTAAATTGTAATTGTAATGATTATTCTTTTATAGTAGAGAAATTACAATTAATGCATTCAGAATTTAATTGAAATTTGAACATTTTTTTAAATCTAATTCAAGATTATTTTAAAGCGTAAACGTAATTTTAATCTTTTCCTCGTTCATCAGTTAAATCAGGATCATCAGGAAATATTCACTTCTTAAACGTTTGTAGCAAAAATCCATTTTCATTCAATTTTAATTTGTAATATTTTACTGACTCATTAAAAGCTCAGAATATTATAGAAATACTTAAATCATAATATCAATTTTTAAACATAAAAATATGCTATAAATATATAAGATTATTTACAAACAATTTGACAATTTATTTAAAATATTTATTTATTTATTTATTATTAGAATTTGACAATATTAATAAAATATTAAAATGCCCATCTCATCTGATGTTCTTGGAATATTATTAGAATATTTATAAATATTAGTTGTATGAATTTAAAAGTGTCAAAAATATTTGATAAATCTACATACTTGAAAAAATTTCAACCATATATTTTATGTACTTTAAATATATGAAAATGTTCATTTAATATTTTACGACTATTATATAGAACGGAGCCAAACCGGATTTTAGAGCCAAACCAACCTAAATGTGGTAGTAACTCTAATAGCACATAATAATGTAAAAATATTCATAGAACATTACTTTTTAAAATGTAAAAGTATAACTTACATTTTCAAGAATATTCATAAAAAATTTAGAATACTATTAAAATATTGCAATGACAACCACATAAAAAGTGCAGAAAATATTAAAAACATTATTTTTTGTACTTTGAAGCGTTAACAAATGTGTAAATATTTTTGATATATTAAAAATTGAAAAATGTATTTTTGAAATGTACATTTGAAAAGTTGACTTCATATTTTAAAATACAATAAAATACATTTGAATGAATATTCTGTGTTATTATGGTTATTTTACTACGGTCTATTATGTTATTATATGTTTAATTCGTTGAGTATTAATAACAGCTAAATAGCAAAAGTACACACCTTGTGGTGCTTTTGAAAAAGTTGCTCTCACGATTCATGAGTTCGCTACGGAATCGCGACATTTCATCCTCCATCTTCCTCATCTCAGCGTCGAAACGCTCACGAATGTTGGAGAATTCGGAGTCTATAATGCTGAAGTCACCAAGTTTAATAGGAATGTTACGTTTGATACCACTGTCGGCCATTTTTTCTTCTCTGATATATTCGCTTTCACGCGAAACACTTTTCACTCACAAAATAACGAAAAAAGATGTTTAGGTTACCGGTCGAAGCACACGACTCGTATTAGCAAGACGGAAAAGTCTCGTGAAGTACCGTGCCTATCGTGCGCGGAACGTGTCTCACTCGCAATACTCTCCCCTAGAAATAAGCGCATTACGCGCGGGCCGCTCCTTAAATAGCAGCTGAATTCTCGTGGGAGTTCGGATGAGTTCGGGAAGGTTCGACGTGACGCAGAGAAATTGAAATTGGGCGGGATACGTGTGTACGAGTACGCGTTAAATGCTGAGTCGAAATTAAATTTAAACAATGAAACTAAATAATACCATCTGCCCACTCGCTGACTAAAAAAGTCGACACATTCATGAAAAGTCAGCTTCGCAGTAAGATTTCGACAAAATTCTCACGTTTTCGAGCGTTTTTTGATCATAAACGCTCAAATGTGATTTAAAATGTTATATTAATTAAAATTGAATCTATGATATATATTCTACTTTTAAAAGTTTTCATAAAGTTTTAAAAGACTTTTGATGGTAAAAAAATAAAGAGAAAAACGGGTAAAAAAATGATGACTCGTAACACTTTTTAATAATCTTTTTATTAGTAATAAAGCTATTTATAATGGTAAACTGTTTAAATTTGTCAACTGAATCGCTAAAGTATCATAGAATTAACGAGAGAATGTAAACATTGCGTGTTCTCGAGTTTTCGGAGAACACGCAATGTTCTGACGGTGACAATTCAAAATAAAAATTTTTTTAGTATTTGCCTTAACAAATACTACAATTTTCATAATATTATGCAATATTGTGTAGTATTATAATAACCACATGCTAAGCTACCAAGCAGCAAAGTTTTGACCCCATAATTCAGTTATTTAAGAATAAATGTAATAAACAGTAGCAATAAAATACAAATATAAAATATGGAATATACTTTTAAACTGATATTTGAAGAAATAATAGTATGCTAAAATTTTCGTACTATAATCTCAACAACATTAGAACCAGCCTTGTCCGACATTGTTCTTATTGCTTTTGTATTTCCACATGAAAATTCAAATTCCCGATATATCTCATAAGTCTGAATAAAATGCAAATTTCTCTACTTTCAATAAAATGTAATTATTACGTAGAATTAAGTATTTATTAAGTCGAATTTATCTTATGAATATATATCTTTTATAAATATAATTATATAACTTAAAAAATAGAAAAGGTGTCATTATTGGAATAGTAAGTATATTGTATTCAAAATGTTTACGTATTTTTAGTATGTAGGTGATTCGTCACTCGCCTACGAAGTTCAAATCTTCAGATTCCCGCCAAACCCAGTTTTTCTTTAATTACGCGAAATTGAATTAATATTATTTCGTGAAAATATATCTTTCCATTCTTTGTGGCCTTTTAAAGAGATAAATCAAATTTGAAGTATATTCAGTGTTTTTTGAATGCGTGGAGAATACGGTCGTTTCTTGTCGATTTTTGAAACGTGAAATAGTTACATCTTTTAGAGTTTTTTTTTCTTTTAATACCTTTAATTGTTAATTATGTTTTAATAATGAAATATTAATATTTTTCACTGTTATATAGCATAATTAACAACATACTAATCTTAATTCGAATTATGATTAGTATGTTGTTAATTATGCTATATAACAGTGAAAAATATTAAAATTTGAATTAAGATTAGCATTACAAGATGTCGAGCGAAGCTAACTTCACGCGGGGACAATAGTTAGACCAGTCAAACCGTCTCGTGTCACCCCCCTGGTCGCGCCATTTCATTTTTCAAAATGCTCTTCCATCGCTTTTGAACCGGCCAATTTTTGGGTAGCGCCATCTACAACATTTTGGTCATTACGTTACCAGCTGGATGCTCGAGTCGGATAGGGCTGAGTAGAACTACTGAAGAACGTAAATAACTCGATAACGGAACTTTTCGTCCAATTACTTACGACGGATATAATAACATAAAACGTAAACAATTTTGTGCGACGTTTTATCGACTCTTGAACGACGTTGACTCAGAAAAACTAATGTGTTAAATTAATTAAAATCGTTTTGTTAATTCATAAACTTGATGTAGATTTCGTGTAAATTATTAACTCAACAAAGTGTTAGGATAATTAAACAAATCATTTTAATAATTATAAAACAACAAAATAATTTTGTTGTATCAAACACACTTTTGTTGAAATAACAAAACTGTTTTGTGAATATTTCAAAAATCATTTTATTTAATAAGTTATTATTATTATGAAAAGAAGTGCTTGAAATCGTGGAGCTTAGAGTGCCTAGAGGTCAGATTTAAAAGTAACATATTTATACACAAACTTATGGAAACTGAAGCCACCCTAAGAAGGCCGGGAAAATGAGTGAACGTATGCAGACTTGCAAATGTTGCAAGTGAGATTACGGAAAATGATCAGTCAGGTGCTACAGAAATATTGGTTACGAACGATAAATCCGGCAACTTGGAACAACCTGTACAGAGCAAGGAAGGTATTTTCAGTATGAACATAAATAATATGAAAATATTCAGCATTGATTCTTCAATAGTATTGAAACTAATATTGTACGCGATATATTTTCCTATTGTAAATATTGCTAATGTACACTAGTACACAGTATCACTCACAATGGTAATCGTTCCAATATTAAATGGTACGGCTAACACTAAGCGTATGTATGTACACGTACCATCGTCTCTTGCTACAGTTACTTGAATCCGTGTTATCAGTATCATTTCAGTGTCATCAGTATCAGTGTATGTGCTATATGGGTCATGCTAAATAAAGTGCCATCATAAATTGATATATTTACATTACTGTTTATATTTGTATTAAATTATTACAAAATACAAACAAAGCATAAAATATCATTATTTATATTAACTTTAAATATTAAACGTTTCTATAACATACTATTTATTCAATGATATATTCTAGATAGGTCAAATTTAAATTTATTATTAATTTACGAAGAAAAAATACAAAGTACCCAATTAAATTATAAATTACACAATTAAAGAATATATATACTCGAAAATATCTATCAGATGTATTTTTGCTAAAGATATATATTCTGGATCAGTTTTCAAAATCAACACACTTTTCTTGAAGATAATATTGTAGCTGATAGGGTAATTTGGAGCTGATTATTTGATCCCATTTTTTTCTTACCATAATTGTTTTCTCAATTGTGATAGCAAGATTTACAGATTTTGTGTAACTCGACTATAAAATGATTAAGTTAATTAAATAAATGGTTTTTTAACATTCGTCTCATATATTTAACTATATAAAATTCTGTGATTCACGTTCATTCAATTCTCATATCTAACTATAGTTAATTCTACATTTCACTGAGACACATGACGCCGAATCACAGTACACAAAATAAAACGTCGACTAATTTAACTAATATAGAATCTTTTTTATTTAGGTACAATGTCTCATGAAAGAAGAATCACCTCGTGGTATTGCGTACTTGCCAAGTATCCCAAAGTATGTTCATTAACTGTCATTACACGTGTCATTAGCATACCTTCGTAAAATAATCACAAGGACATAATCTATACGTTATTCAGAGTGCGGTCAATACAAATTACTTTTTTGATTATTTATGCTTATTTATGTGAGTATAATTTGTATTAAAAATAAAAATTACAAAATAAACATTTAAACTTTGACTTGCTCCTCTTTGATAATAATTAATAATATAAAAATATACATTTGGATGCATTTATTAAATAATTATAATTGATTATATATTAGGTGTAATAAAGAATTCAGTGAATTTGTACCACAGAATTACTATGCATAATAAGCACAAATACTTTATTACACCTAATATTATGATATTTTATTTTTAGACTTGGCAACTAATGTGTATTTAATAATATTCATTTATCACAAATACATCATCCATCTCTTATTCAATTTAAATTAATTGAGAATGTTGTCTTTTATGCAACACTTTATTTCTGTCGTTATCTAAACATTTTCTTAGAGAAATTATATGAAATCGAAAAACTTATTACTAAGTTTCTCTTTCGCCAGCGACAATCATTCAATTATAATAATGCATTTTGAAATTGTATACACATGAAAATATACATGTATCTTTCATAACATAATCAATCCATTAAAAAATGACATCACTACTTCAACGGTTCTTTTTTTATTGTCGAACGATTAATTATTAAACATATCTCTGATATGGAATTTAAATATTACAAAAGAATTTGTTGCATTATACACAGAAAGTATCAGTCTATTTTCTAATTTGATACAAATACTAAATTAAAAATGCATAAATAATAATAAATTAAAATGCATAAATAAATAATTTAATTATCAAATATATTCAACTATTCTCATAATATTTGGAATGTATCCTTTCCCATATTCTTTAAACATTTTATTTTATGAATGTTATAACGTTTCATTTCTATAAATTATCGAATATTTACGATAGTGAATATTTATCGTATTACAACATAATATTCTATAATTAATTATTCTAAATTTATTTTTATTATATTCTTTGTTGCATTTTCAATTACCAACTATTACATCATTAAAATTCTAAATTGTAATTCTAATAATTCATTTTTTAATGCGGCATTAGTAACGTCGATGACTCATTATTTTGATGCGATACATGTATAATGAGATTCATTATTTCAAAAAACAAATTGTAATATTTAAACATGAAATAATCAGTACAAAAGTCTTACTTAAAAAGGCTTGTTTTAAGTGTTCATATAATGTAATACGATTGTAATTTGAATATTTTATATAAAAGACAATCATAATCGTAATTGAGACAGACATTAGAGTTTAATTATCTCAAAAAATTCATTAGAAAGGACCAAATTGTGTGAATATATTCAAACATTTATTTTGTTCAAATTTGGACTTTAATTATCTTTTTCATTTTTAGGTAGTTAATCTGCAAAGAAAAACAAACTGTGTCATCAAAACATTTCCACCAGGGCGGATATGAAAACGCATGATATAAGTCATTAAAAGCTTTTCCACAGACAATTACGAAACGCTCTTTCACGCGCGCTGCGATATTTTTGTTTTTCATGTCTTTGACAAAAATAATTTTATCGTTTTCATGAAACTTTAAAAAACTTTATTGTGACTTATACTATATAGAAATAATAAATATAATTAAAGCTAAAATTTGGAAAAAAATAATAAAATCTTGTATTGACAACTGTCAAAACATTTATTGCGGATAATAGATAAGTTTTATCTTTGTTTTTTAATTCTCAAAATAAATGAAAATTTCAAAAATATATGAGATGCATACTACATACTATAATGTATATTATAAATATATACCGAATCAACAAATTTTTTGATATATTTTGGCATCGCCGGTTGCCAGGGCGTAATAAATTTGCAATAATTTACTGTATAACTAGTACAATAAATCGTCAAAATCTGGCAACACTGGTCCAATGACTTAGCAACTATGTAGGACCAAAAACACATGAAGGGACACACGTGACTATGTAAGTATGTATATTGGTGTCGTGTCATCGACGTCGTCATCAACACGGTTTGTCAAGTAGCTTAAGTAAAGAATACGTGATACTGGTGCTATTTTTGAATTCTAGCCACCACTCACCTTAAGTGATCTTAACATGGATGTAGTCAATGGATGACGCGTCGCGACGCCTCTTCATATCATTCGCATAACTTCATATTTACGTCGTTCTTTTTGCCGCCAAAATCGGTGAATGAATCAATTGCTGCTATTGGGTGTTCTTCGCTTAGTCATCTCTATTGCATCAACGACATAACTTCTATTTTAAAGTATATTTCATAATCTGTGTTTTAATCCAATCTAAAATAAATTTTGATGTAATATCCAAAAACGAGTCATGCCGTTGTAATCACATTTAATTAAACCGAATTCAATAGATTTTCGTTTAATGGGATAGTTATGTTAAATAAATAATGGAAAAGGTAATGCCCCACTCTAGAAACTCATTTATTATTAATGATATACAAAGTTTTGAATTTTTTATAATGAGATATTCAAGTGAAAGGACACATAATTATTCAATGTATAAACACTATGTGTATTATTCGTAAATCATTAGTTTAAGCGTAGGATGCGAAGGAAACCTTCACAATTGTGTCTCTCGTACTGTGCGTCCATGACCATGTGAGTTCTTTATGCTGCCAATGAATGTGTGAAAACTACAGACCATGAACTATTGAATATCACATATTCATACATCAAAACATTAGTTCCTTAATATTGAAGAACATTTTGAATCCGAAAGAATGTAAATAAGATTTTACTTTATTATACAAAACAATTTCTTATTTTCAATGAGAGCCATATAATCAATATATCATTGTAGTTGATTGAATATAATTAATTCTGTGGCGTTTAAATCCCATCTTCTTTTTTGCCTTCTCATATACGGAAATAATAATTTGCCAGTCTTAGTTACTATATAACATGCAAAATTCTACTTGTTAGCATTAAGCTAACATTCTAATTCTGCTAGCACTTAAGTATTGGGATTAGCAAGAATTATTTTTGTTATCAAATTGAATGTTGCTAACAATTTCATTTTTTCTATGTACATTTATAATCAATTTTAGCCTCACAAAAAATACACTAGTACAAACGGAATTGCGTTGAGTAATTATCGAAAATCGATTGATTACTAGTTAAAACAATATTTTATAATAATAATAATTCTCCAATAATATTTACATTTTAAATAGTTGGATTTTCATAAGGGTAACTCCTTTCTATTAATATTAATATTATAAGATTGTTCTGGAACTACTGAAAGAATCAATTTTGTTATTTTAACAAACCAATTGTACTGACATAATAAACAATTGATCGTTCCAGCGGATAAAATCTTCTGATAGTACGCGCAATATTCGCTCAGCCAGCAATGCTTTTATCGGAATAAATATTATGTCTATATAAGATTACAATTTATAAGAAATTCTTTTATTTTACATTAAACTTTCTAATACATGTCAAATATAATATTTAAGTTTATAAAAAATGATGGACGATCATTTACACTGTAAAAAATTCGGAGTGTAATTTATAAGTTAGAAAAGGTCTTCATAATTATAAGACAATGGTTACATTTTATACATATATGTTTCGCAAACATTCGTACGTATGACAAACGTTTGTCCAATGTTATGAACATTATATAATTGTATGTTGGATAAACGTTTGTCCAACGTTAGCGTTCTGTTAGGGGTGTGATAAATAAATGAATCACAATAACCAAAAAAGATGATGACAAATGAAATATACAATTAATATTGTAAATCGACTAAATTATATACCAGTTATAAACTCATCGCGATCCTACGGCACATAAGTGTGTCAATGTCAGAAGAGTTGATTGTAGTCAAGTTCTCACTTTGGACCATTTTTTGTTGAATGATGGTATAGTTCTTAAGCTCCCGACCTGCTTTGTCTGCGTGGGGGAACTCGAATCACGTAACGTCATCTTAAGGATGGCGGAAAATCGATAAAACTTGTCACACGAGTGTATACATATATGGAATTATCCATTGCGAATGTCGCGTACGCATTTTTTGTGGTATGCATACTGAATGTGTGTTTCTGTCTGTGACAGATAGTATCAGAACATAATGAAACATATCATCGGATACCAAATTTGTAATTCAATTAATCATGCACAAAGTTGTGCATGAACGGAAATCTATTAATGCGGATTAGAATTGTATTGCAATATCGATGAATCAGTAATCAACGTAATCTGTATTAAAAGTGACAAGCAAATATAATAATAATTCTTACAATTTTATTCGAATTTATACTTTATCCGAATATAAAGTTTATCCATATATTATTATCTTTGTCGATTTATAAAATATTATGACTTATTTTACAAAATTCTGCAGTGCATTTTTTGTGAAAACTTATGTACGCGATCGTGTTGAAAGAATGACAGAATAGAATTGCATTTATAACTTTAGTTAATCATGAAGCAATATAAACAAAAGCAAATATGAATATAATTTTCAATGCGGAAGACTTTAAGATACTTTAAGATTAGACAGTGGGTTGGTTGAAGGCTACAATCACGAAATGTCGTCCTTCATATGTCTATGTTTGTGCAGTATATATAAGATCTTGATCTTTTTAATACATACGATACTTACGCTGAATCAGCAGAAGCTATCTGGATATTTATAACCACATAAACAAATATAATATAAATAGCTTTCTAAATTAACAAATTGTTTATGTAATTCAATCTACAAGTACTCCAACGTATTAAATCGAATTTCAACAAATTTAAATGGCAGTCATTACATTTTGGTATTATAAATATATAGGGCATGCGTGCGTGTGTGACTTGGAATGCGACGTACATAGCGTGAATGTGACCTCGTCAAGTGTCAAGTACAAAAAACCGATAGTATTTTTACCTACGCTAAATCTACACATGCTACGAAGAAATCAGTGTTATTTAAAATACTGCATCTTAAGAGCTTCGACATTCCTAAGAGAACCAGAATGTTCCATTGTTGGGTTGTGGAACAAGACAGACACTTTTGGAATGCTCAACAAATACCACAATCACAAAGTGATTTTAATAGCTTTGATAGATTTATAGAGAGAAAGAATATTTTCTCAGTAAGCACACTGCTGCAACATTTGCACCATTTATGGGATTCGTGGTGGAGAAAAATGTCGCAAACTTTGTGATGAGGAATGGTCTCATTTGTCTACAGATTTGTCGAAATTGTATTGCTTATATACTAAATTCTAATAATGAATATATAATGTATGTGTAAATGTTTCACAAATAGTTTGTAGAATATAAATTTATCAGCTTTGACTATAACATAATGTAAGTTTATAACTTCGTAATTATTGCAGCAATATTATGCCTAATGATGCAAAATTATTTTTAAATGAATTAATAATATGGATAAACACATAAATGAGAAGAATGTAAATTTTAAGACTATAGAATATGATTTAAACACACAAACAAAATCTTGCAACGTAGATACGAACTCGGAATCTACATCACGGCGTCTCTGTGCTCTTCATCGAAGGAACACAACCCTGTAAAAAAATGGAGGAATTGAAAGGAATTCAACTTCAGTTTTGAATTCCATTCTTCGATTTAGGAATTTATTTTGCACATCTTTTATTAAGC
>JABFOW010000276.1:0-13163 GCA_022817725.1 Archaeoteleia sp. ZL-2020 | reverse complement strand
TTCGTCATTTAGATAGGTTCGGCATTTTAAACATTTGGCATTGTGATCATTCAGCACTTTAACTGTTCGTCAATTTAAATATTCGTCATTAAAAAAATTCGTCATTTTGATAAGTTCGGTATTTTAAGCATTTGGCATTTTGATCATTCAGCATTTTAACCATTCGTCAATTTAAATATTCGTCACTTTAAAAATTTGGCATTTTGATAGGTTCGGCATTTTGAAATTCGGCATTTTGAAATTCGGCATTTTGAGCATTTGGCATTTTGAAGATTCGGCATTTTAGAAGCTCCCCTCAAAAAATAGCGCTAGCAACGCGACGGGAAATAGGAATAAACAAAGACAGACAAATTCAAAAGTTGAATATAAGTGCGGTTTTTGCGGCAAAAAGGGCATATAGAGGCAAACTCAAACTATAAAATCAAACTAACTAAAAACAAATTTAGCTGACGAAGCCTACCATTGTTTTTGTTACAGACAATAAAGCGATCTCAACGAAAAATAAAGTGAATCATTGGTGCTTGGACAGTGGTTGCGTCTCACATTTGTGCAACGATAAGAATTTGTTCGTGAATACGGAGACATTACGAAGCGATTTAAAACTCGCAAACGATACGATCACTAAAGTGAAAGCGAAATGTGACGTGCGAATCGCGACTTCGGACGGTAACGCGGACAAACGTTACGTTCCAAAATACGTTATATATGCCGGACATTAGAAGCAACAAAAATTTTTCCATCGCAAAAATAGTCCATTGCAACAATGAAGTGATTTTTATCAAGAATCGCGCAGTCATAAACGACAATCTCCGAAATATTAAGGTCGCCGCGACTTGGATCTGCGATTTGCTTTACGTGTGTAAAAGTAAACACGAACCACACGTCGCGTTCGAATCAAGAACTCGTAAATTAAAGATGGAAGTTTTACATGATCGTGTAGGACATTTATACCAAAACATCATGACGAAAATAATGAAAAACAAGGACGTCATCGTACTCGAGTTTTACAACGATGTCGATTTGAGTAACACGACGTGTCTCGCCGGGAAACAATCCAGAGCTGCGTTCTCGCAGCGAGAAGGAAATGCCAAGATACCCTTGGAAATAATTCACTCCGACGATTTCGGACCGATGAGGACCGAATCAAAGGACGGCGCGCGAGTGGACTCATGTTCATTTTCTATCAAAAAAAAGTGGCCGACAAATTTTCGGAATATAAAAATCTAGTGGAGACCCAAGCCTGCCATAAGATAAAGGCCATTCAGTCGGACAATGGCAAGGAATTTTGCAACGAAAAGATGGAAGCCATTATAAAAATGTGCGGGGATCCATCGACGCTTGACAACGGACGATTCCAAGTTCTACACCGTTAATTTGTACACCGTCTCAAATGTACACGAGAATGTATACACAGTCCCAAGTCTACACAAGAACGCGTCTCAATCCTACACCGTCAAACTGTACACCGTCTCAAGTGTACACGAGTATGTATATACAGTCCCAATTCTACATGAGAATGTATACACAGTCCCAAGACTACACAAGACCGCATCTCAAACCTACACCATCCAAATGTACTTCGTCTCAAGTGTACAAGATAATCTATACACAGTCTCAAGTCTATACAAGACTGCGTCCGAATCCTAGTTTGACAGTGTAGGCTGTGATGCCAGTTCGTGGGTTGAGTATCTGTTTGTTTCCTTGCAGAATTAGGACTGTGTTAATATTAACCGTGTAGAATTTGGAATCGTTTTTCACAACTGTATATACTCCCCAACAGAACGGTGTAACGGAACGAAAGAATCGGACGCTTGTCGAGCCCGCACGATGCATGCTCATCCAGTTGGGGAGCTTCTAAAATGCCGAATCTTCAAAATGCCAAATGCTCAAAATGCAGAATTTCAAAATGCCGAACCTATCAAAATGCCAAATTTTTAAAATGACGAATGTTCAAAATGCCGAATTTTTCGAATGTCAAATTCTAAAATAAATTGTTATTTATTGATTATCATTTGAAAAATTCACCAAAAGTATTTGGCATTTTAATCATTCGTCAATTTAAATATTCTGTATTTTAAAAATTCGTCATTTTGATAGGTTCGGCATTTTAAACATTTGGCACTGTGATCATTCAGCATCCCTGTTGAAACGGCCTTGTAGAAACCAATAGAAAATTGGTCATGTCTATTTGCAGTCCAAATAGAACTTCTATTTGTTTTTATCTGTATCTAAGAGTGTATCCGTTTGTATTAGGATTTACTTATTGAAATCGTAATTTCACAAAAGCTAATGTGGCTGTCCGTGGTATGACAAATGAATAACATATATGTTTCTATAAGGATTTCTCAATTGAATGTATATATCGGTTTTTATTTGCATTTACCATGCATAATGTGTTGCATTTACTAATGCAACATTTTTATCTGCCATATCCTATAGAAAATGTATATGGATCTATAAGCAGTTTGCATTCTTAAAAGCTTAATTTTTGTTAACTTTCAAAACAGGTTAAAATCTTAACTGTTTCTATATGTTTTTCCAGATGAAAAAATAATTTGTGTAGTACAGACGCGCTATCTGTATGTATGTGCAAATGCATGGACAATAACCGCATACAAACAGACAGAAACAAATGAAGCATTTATATCTATATGCATTTATATGATTTTACTGATAAATGTTATAAGCTTTTCCAGGTAGATCCAATTCAATAAAACCTTATCTGCTTTTATTTGGTATTACACTTGAATGCCTTTCATGTTCTTAATGATAATGTTTGTATGTTTCTATACGCAACTACTTGTCAAGTTAACAATAAAAAGATTTTCTTTGCGTTTATTAGTATCTACTTGTAAATGCTAATCGAAAAGCTTTATGTTCTAAATACACAATTTTTCAGTGGTTCGTAAACGTAATTATTTGCAAGAAAAATTAGTATACAATATTATTAGTCATTACACATGTTTCGTCGTCATTTGCCAATAAGGATATGTATTTATTTCTAAACGCTGTTACTTATTAAAAAACAGATAATATATGATTTTCCCGTCTCTCGGTATCTAGTTGTAAATGCCCATTGAAAAGCTTGATATTTTAAACATACAATTTAAAACATCTACATATTTTGACAAGGCGAAAAATTATGTTTTAAAAAACGTAAAAAAACTTAACATATATTAATAATTCTTCTGTTTCTATCTCTGTTGAAAAAGTCCTGTAGAAACCAATGAACTCATGCGGTTTCTATGCGGTTATTGTCCATGCATATCCGTATAAAAACACGGCGCGACGTTAAATCGACGTTAAATCGACGAAAATCGGGATGTACGCGTACGTAAAAAACGTTAAAACGGGTAAGTTTTTTGTATGTGCGACTGAAAATTTAAACAATTTTAAAGATAGTGCAGTGACCAAAAATAAAAAATATACTCACAATAAGAACGGAAGCCAAGAAATAGTGGCCATTGCTTTCTGCGCTGGTAAGTTATAGCCTATATCTTTTTAAATAAAATTTTATATTTATTATTTCCATAACAGAACATTAACGTAAAAGCGGACATACGTATTATCAACGTATATTATACGTTAACACACATTTTTACGTATCATATACGTATGAATGTCCGCTTTTATGCTTATGTGGTTTCTATGCGGTTATTGTCCATGCTTATCCAGATAGAAACATATAAATACCATTGGTTTTTCTGACTTGAATGGGATAAAATGAGAAGATCAAAGATTTTTATTTGTTTCTATCTGGTTATGCATGGATAATACCCACATAGATACCACATGAGTTCATTGGATTCTACAGGACTTTTTCAACAGTTGTACAAAATATTTTCATGGTACAGTGGTATTCTCACATGCTACTACAATGTGAATCTGATGTTTACTTATGCATATTTATCACAGTAACTTATATATGTAAAATACGATTGCAAGCTGTCATCGGTAATGTAGGAATCGGTCGATAACAGCTTACATGGCCTTAAACAACGAAATTCTACATGTATGTTATATGCAGGGATGGGTAAAATAGTCATGTTTAACTATTTGAAATAGAAATAGAAATAGTCGGACCAAAAGCTATTTTATATAGGAAATAAAATAGTTTCAAGAATCGGTATTTAAAATAGTATTGTCAAAATAGTTTTAACATAGTAAAAAGTTGGTTAAATAAAATTTAATTAGAGGTATAATGAAAATATACGTGCAGAAAATAACCTTATAAAATATCATACAATAAGAAAATGAAATTAATCAATATAAGTCATTAAACAATAATTAAACTATATTTGTTATAAAATAATATGGTTTAAAACTTTAGAACTTTTAATATTTTAATAAAAATATATTCTGCGATTAATACATTGCTATATTCTAATGTACACCAATTTAAAAATTAAACTATTTTACAAATAGTTAATAGTCGAATTTCACTTACAAAATAGAATCAGTAAATAGTATCTATGTTTTCTATTTTAAATAATAAATAGAAAATACTATTTTCTATTTTAAATAGTATGTTAAATTGAAACATTTCAAATAGTACCCATCCCTGGTTATATGGATAAAATATCGCGTACAACTAAAGGCTAGTTTAGGTTAGTGAAAGAAGCTAGAGAAATAAGCTTGAAAATTAAAAATTATATTTTCCCATTGTACTATGAAATTCTAAATCATCCACTGTAACACTCGATTTTGAGAGTGACCCTTTTTGTCCGAGAATGCCCCATATATTTCTTTTAAATTAACTTTTAAGGTCATTTCAATTTCATTACAATGTAATTGCTTGCCTGTCTTTATAGAGACGGTGGATGAATTAAACAAATTAATAGCAGACAATAGAGCTGTAGTACCACCTGCAAAAAAATTGGAAACAGACAGTGACATAACATCCGCGCAGGAAGAAAAAAAAATTGAAAAAAAACCGCATTAGGATTAACGTCGGATTTATTGCAGGAAAAATTGCAATTACTGCGAACTTCACACACTGTATGTAACTTGATTTTGTCATATCGTGGAATTTGTAAATTAGAGGGTTCGAATATGCACTGAGAGAAAGCTGAGATAGTTGTTGCTACTGTAACGTCAGCGACGTTGCCCCTAACGGCCGTTTATATCCCATAAAGTTATATTCAAATGACAACCTCTGTTACCACCTAGACTGGTAATATGTTCACGTTTCTACTTTATCGATGATCGAGAATTTTAAAAATAGAAAAAATAAATAATTACTCATATATAATAAAGTAAAGCAGATGCTCTATCTCCATTTAGGTGGAAATGTAAATCAGTAAGAATTTACTAAGCCGCGATAGTATGGTAAAACATACTTACTCACTGTCGGTAAATTCCAGATTACAATGAATGTCAAGTTACCTTCAATCGTTTAAATATTCCATGCATTGGGTAATACGAGTTTAAACTCTGTTACCATATTTAGTTTAGCGAGAAATATTAATTCAATGAATATTAATAATTTAGTGGATTAATAAGATAAGGTTGCTATTAAATAGTTCTATTAAAGACAAGCAGAAACAATAAACAGAAAAGATAAATAATAATTTTAAATAAACGAATACTCAATCACAATGAATTAAGCTCATTTTTCTATAGCTATAGCTTCATTTATATATTTATATATTTATATAACGTAGATTCTACCCTTTCTTCCTACCAATAATAAATTATTAGCAATATTAAAAGTTATTAACAATTGTCCAATAATAATAATAATTAAACAAATACAGTTGAATAAATAAGTGTAAAACGATTGTTTGATCATTAACAAATAGGACAATACATATATATCAAATAATAAACCAAAACACTTTGGCCGGACGTCTTAAATGGTATCAAGTACCAACCAGACGCCAATACTGGGAAGTTCGATATTGCTAGTTATCACTCAAACGCATAGATCAACAATCTTCAAAGAATTAACTCTTTGCGAACAAAATCGTATTACTGAAGAAAGAAAGGAATTAATTTAAATAACTTGAGTCATATTAGCGATAACCAATCCGGACACCGTATGGTCCTAGATCACATCTTCATCGCGAAGGCTTAAATACTGCGGCAGCTAAGCCGAGCGTCACTTTTTTTACTGACTAGTTTTTAGTCAGTCTTTGCTCAGTTTTTAAATTCTAAATTACTAAATTGTACGTCGACTTATATGCTCAGATTTAATTATTCACTTAATTTTCAGTACTATTTTTACAATACTTACGTTACTCGGATTCTCCGTCTTAAGTACTAATTTTTATAAGTTTATTCGTCGGTTAGTTCTAAGTTCTAGTCATATACATTCGGCTATTTAGTTTACCAAGTTCGTCGATTTAGTTGTACTTCGATGAACTGTCCTTACTAGCACTGCGACGTGCTTGTTCATTGGAATCCATAGGCGTACATTGTAAGGCGGCGAGTTCTTTTGAGAGAAACCGCAATCTAAATAAAGACAAAATCAAATTTAAAGGTAAGATTAAACATTTTTCCTTCCAAGCTAGTTCCTTTTCCAATTTCATACAATCAATAAAAGAGACTCGTCCCTGAGAAGAAAAGAATCTATCAGATCCTTTTCTTTCTCAAAATAAGAGTCAACTTTCAAATTACTGCTGCATTTTATACAATGACGTCAGGTGTTCGCAAATTCTGAAATTGCGGACGTAACACTACCATATTGGTATGTGGAAAAAGCTTTAAAAAGGGTTATAAATAGTGTTGGAATAACCGTAAAATAGAGACATTTATAGCCAGTAAAAACTGTGGTGAATTTAGGATCCAACTATAATTTGTGGCCATGATAACTGTACTGCAATAGTTTTCGGAACCATAAAAAATGGTGATTATGAGAATAACAATATGTCGCTACAATTTACTTGACTTGAACACTTAACTTAACATATCTTAACTTTACTTGAACAAAGTAAAGTTGTTTTCAAAACTGAGAAATGAATTTAAAGACATAGGATTTCATTATAGATTTTTATCATGTTAACAGTGCAAATTGCTGATTTAAAGAAATAATAATTATTCAAAATTTTTAAATATAATACAGCTGTTGTAACAAAATGTCCGCCTGTGATCCGTTTAGAAATAGTTTCACGAAAAGATTCCGAAATGTTTCGGAAATTTGTTTCAAATTACGTTTAAAAAATGATATATTTTATATAAATTATTTAAATGTTTTTTTCCAAAATTGAAAAGCTTCTGATGGGTTATGCAGGGGAAAGGTTGAATCGAAAATTTCTTTTACGGTTACTATATCAATACTTTTTTCTAAGTGATATAGTCGAACAATGTATATAATTTTATATGTATATTCACATGTGTACACATCATCGCTCTGTCTGGTTTTAATAACGCGAACAAATATTAACAAATTGAAAAATCGGTTTGGAGTTGTGTGATGAACCGCCACGGTCGTGTGCAGGGTCACAATGTCTACGATTAAATTCGCTACCGACATTTTCTTGTTTTTCATGTCTTTACAAAAATCTTGCTGCGATTGGTTCAAAACCTGAAAAAATTGGTATTACTGAAAAAATTGTGACATTCAGTTTGTCAGATTTCCTCAGATTTTCTCAAACGTTATCAGCCTTTTTCAGATAACCATTAATCATCTGTCATGAACATAGAGTCTCTAAAGACCTTCCAACGTTTTTGAAAATGTCATATTTCGGAATACAATATCATATAACTTTACAACCGAAAATTATTTCCATTGAGGATATGCAAGAACCATTGATCTCTGGTACGAAGGTTGAAGCGGTAGAAGAAGGAACTAGAAAATCATCAGATTCTGTTCAGGAACGAACTAGAAAATTACTAGTATTTGATCAAGAATAGACAAAATCAAAAATAGAAAATCACCAGTATTTAGTCGACAAGAAAATCGAAAATCAAAATTATCTAGTAAAAAAGATAAGAAATCTGCTCCTCAGAACAGCAATCGAAATGTAGTATGACATATCTAATATTTTATCCATTTCCTTCTGATATATGAAATATTTCGGTCGAATGTCCGCTTTTGATCAGTTTCCGGATCGTTGCAGAAACGTTTCAAGAAATAATCCAGAAACTTTTCCAAATTAATTTCTCTTGATAATTCGTAAATGTTTCATGACACCTACCATTTCTTGGAACGTTACAGAAACGACTCACGAATCGTTTTTGGATTGTTTTGAATCGGATCAAAAGCAGACATTCGACCTGCCTTGAGCCCTTCCGGAAACGTTTCCCGTGAATTTGGAAACGTTACTGAAACATATCCTGGAACGTTTTCGAAACGTTTCAAAAACCTTTCGGTTCTAGTGGAGAAGTAGTTGCAACACGTCAGATATAACAATACATGTTTGACTGGACAGAATGACAAAAAGTGTATACAGAAAAAGTACACACGTGAATGAATGGCTTGACCAAATTTGGTAATAAAGCATGCAAAAAAGTGTACAAATGTTATTGCAATTGACGTGTCTTCAGACACTTCGATACATTGCGCAGGGTATTGAAATAATTACATGTAGATAGAACATATAGATTGACTTCTATAACGCCAGAAATGAAATTATACTGTTAATAACAATGTTATAATGTCCGGCGTTTTTCAATAACAACTACTCATCACATGTGATATTGTAGATTAAAACGTATGAAACAGTTACTTTTAGGTAAAACAGGTTTAGATCAATTTATGTTTAATCTTGTAAAGGATAATCTGATGGCTTGTCAATGTTTTTATGTATTTGTATTGTTTGTAGAATGTCACAAGACTATTATAATATGTATATAGTCGTAGAAACTATTATATTTAAAAAAATTGGTTCAGATTACGAGTTCGGCAACTTGTGTTTGCAATCGATTCAGAAATCACCTTAATGGGAAAACTATTTCTCAATATAAACATTTCTGTGATTATGAGATGCAAAAAAACAAGTCTTCTCAAATCTTTCATTAAATACAAATCCTACGAAACAAACAGCGAACAGTTTGGAAGTATTATCGTAATATTGGAACTCGTGTTGGATGTCATTCCAGGCATCTCACACTTTCAATGCATAGAATAAAGCGAAAGTTCATGCAAAAAACTTATCATCTGCAGTTGCTGGTAGAAACCAATATAATTCATGCTCAAAACTTTACAAACCAATAGATTAGCAAACTCCAATAGATATCGGTAATTTAAAATTTTAGCCTATTGAAAAATCTGATAGAAACAAATAGACGAGTGTAGTCCATGGATTTCTATGCGGTTATTGTCCATGGCTTTACAAAAACAAACAGATAGAACAGTGAATTTCTTTTTAATTTGGATGAACTCATAGAAACCAATAAGTATCTACTTCTGTAGATGCTTATAGGTTCCAAAAGACATTGTGTGCTTCAGCGCGCCGTCGTGTCAACTAGCACATGCAAATAAATACGGATAAAGCGAAAATTCATGCAAAAAACTTGACATCTGCAGTTGCTGGCAGAAACCAATATAATTCACGCGCAAAGCTCTACATATCAATAGATAAGCAAATTCGAATAGATACCGGTAATTTGAAATTTTAGCCTATTGGAAATATCCGATAGAAACAAATAGACGAGTGTAGCATATGGGTTTCTATGCGATTATTGTCCATGGATTTACTAGTACAAACCGATAGAACAGTGCATTTCTTTTTAATTTGGATATACCCATAATGATTCATAAGTCCAATTCTGCAGATGCTCAGAGATACCAGTTGACTTCGTGTGCAATTATATATCGTTGTATTGACTCGCATTTGCAAATAGATAACAGTAGCCTAAAACTATTCTTATTGGTAATTGATAATAGAGGAAAATAGAGCAATACCATCTATGTGTTTCTATGTGTATCATCCATTGAAAATAGACAATGTTTCTTGTATCTGCTTTTATATGGGAATGCATGGACAATAACCGCATTGAGACCAACTAGTTCCATTGGTCTATTTGTTTTTATTTGTCTCTATAAGACTTTTTCAACAGGGATTTTAACTATTCGTCTATTTAAATATTCGTCATTAAAAAAATTTAGCATTTTCGGTATTTTGAAATTCGGCATTTTGAGCATTTGGCATTTTGAAGATTCGGTATTTTAGAAGCTTCCCAACCAGTTTAGGACGACATTTTATTGTTTATTCTATATACCCTATAAGCACATGATATTATGTAATATTAAATAATATTACTGTCACATCATTTTTAATAATATAGTAATATTAATTGATATTTTATAATGTACCTAGAATATTAACAGTTGATTATATGTCCGCCTTCATTAATATTCTAAAAATATTTAAATATAATATTATTTTAATATTACTGAAAATTATGTACTATTAGGCATATAAAACCAAAATAATTAATACAGATAAAAACAAATAATATAAAAATTAAGACTATCAATTTATGTTTAACATACAAATTTAAAAAAATTGCATTCACCGAGCCTCGAACCCATCTTACGCAATGTGCGTGCATGACAAGGCAACTAACTTAACTGCTCGGCCACAGCAGCTCAGTTACGTACAAAGTTAAAATCGGGGTTTTGAAGTGTAATCCTTCTTATAGACTATACTCCAAAACCCCGATTTTAACCTTGTTCGTAACTCAGCTGCTCTGGCCGAGCGGTTAAGTTAGTTGCCTTGTACATGAAAAAGTTTTGGAGCAACTGCTATACTAACACTGGTGAAGTAGCTGTACTAAGGTTTTGGTACAGCAGTTGTACTGTTTTTTGGACAGCTGCTGACTGCCTTGTTGGTGACGCTTCGTTACCAACAGTTTGGTGCGATGGTAGCGCAACTTGGTAAAACAGCCATCCCAAAGTGAGAGAGCAACTGCCCCAAAATTTAGTTGCGCAACACGCCTACAGTTTAGTACGGCAACAATGCCCCTTGGAGCAGCAGTTGCCCCAACATTTTTTCCGTATATAGTAATAACTACATTTTGTAATTCTTATAAAGCCATCGTTGATATGTTTTTCTTCAAACGTATGTGTATATATATATTCCAATACTGAAAAACATGAATGGTACACTGTATAATATGAATTGTGCGTATGGAGACAACAATAAATATAAATCGATAAAAATAACCTTCATTAAGAAAAATGTTTAAATAGAAAATAACTCGAAGTTTAACTTTGTTATGGTTCATTATATATTAATATGGTAATTGAATGTTCCCAATATTTAATAACATACTTATTGACATTCTTAAAAATGTAATAACCTGGAAAGTTGCATAATAGAATCCTGTTCATTATTTAATTAAAATCAACATTAACATATAATGCAATAGGTTTTCACCAGTAATATTAAATTATCTACGAACATGATAAACCACATATACATTAAAAATTAAACGCACAATATTCAATCACGGTTAACGTATTATTGATAATAGTACTCATGCTATGTACAGATTTTATGTTTTTAAATTATTCATATGCAGATTCTAATTTTAATATTTGAGTATTCATTTATACTTTTCAAAATGTACTTTGATGAAATAGATACAAATTAGTTTTTTGATTTGAAATATTTTCAATGCATTTAATAAGCAAAAAATAATAAATCTGATAAACACTAATCATGAATGGTTTCGAGTACACAGTCGTTTTGTGATAAATGTATTCGTCTCACGGATAAGTTGAATCAATTTTTGAGGGTGAGGGGTGCGGTTATTGAATCAAAGATAATTTTAGTGAGCCAATAGTAAAACACTTGTGTCTATTATGCTCGTTTAATGTCATGTGTATAGTTTCACATAATCATTAATCCCTATAAGATGAAAAAGACACATAATAACATATGTGTTACTGTCCAAAAATGGTGAATTTAAGAAAACTAGAGCGAATTTAAGATATATCTTAGATTCATTAACTGCATTCCGCGCCCTCGATAATCGATTTGTGTACAATGTCTGACAAAGTTTCTCATAATGTGCCTGTCATAGAATGATATTAAATGTATTAAACGTATATAGAGCGACTAAGATAGTCGTTCTAAATTAAATTACTATTTATATACATGAAAATTTATCTAAATTTTTATTTATTATTATCTATAATTTTACTTGCTTCATTATTAAAAACGAATTTTTCAACTATTTATTAAAGACTTGTTAAAAATATACAACTTCTGTAATTGTAAGTGTCTATGTCGTACCACAGAAGGTTTACTTATAATTTGATTCCCTACTAAAGCTCAGGGAAACGTTATCCTAATTTGGAACATTTATATAATTTTTATAAATATTTTATTCATAATCAGTTTTGTCAATAAATGATTCCTTATTTTTTTATCAATCATGTTTTCATCTGGTATATTCATAGTTGTTACAGCTATTTTTACATTTATTAGTACTAAATTTTAAGTTTTTTGTTGTTCTTTATAATATAATTTTCATAATAAAGTCTTTCTTAAATTTATGGTTACAATAACCATAACTTTGTGGTTATATCAACCATTATACTATGGTTATCTTAACTGTTATACTATGGTTAGAGCGATTCTACTTATATGGTTTTTTTAACCATTATTATACGGTTATTTCAACTATAATTATATTGTGATAATAACTACAATTATATGATTTCATTTAAAGCCAACTTTATTTTATGGATAAGATAACAATTTTTTGGTTGCAACAACTATAATGTACATAGTTATAATAACAATAAAATTTGGTTGATACCAAAATCATCAATATACTATGGTTACTACAACCACATTTTTTCTCAGTGCAGTATTAAATTAGTATTATAATAATAATAATGTGGTTATACGATTATAAGTATATTAAAACAATATCCTCAGATTATTATAATAACGTTCTATGAATATTATATTCGGCGGACATAAAATATCCCTAAAATGTGCCAAGAATATTTTAGGTACATTATAGTATAAAAAAATAATATCTCTACACTATTATAGGTATATCATATGCTATTAGGGTAATAAGTTTAACATTAACCCTCCTATTCTGTTCCGGTCAACTTTAGATATATAAATGCAATTCGTTTCGGCTCAAATAGACCCGAATAGAACAGCAGGTTTAATTTATTGGTCAAATGTTCATACCTCTCGAAATTGCATAATTTAATTGCAACAGCTATTTTATTACAGCTCCTGCATTTTTCA
>JABFOW010000275.1:0-13170 GCA_022817725.1 Archaeoteleia sp. ZL-2020 | reverse complement strand
CGTTTTCCTAATATTTGTATGCTAAATGTTCTTGAACAAATTTAAAAACCATCATAACTTAGAACCTTCACATTATATGTGTAGACGAGGAATATATACTGTGAATTAGTATTTGTGCACCTGAGATGAATACAAGACCGATTCGTTACACCTATAAAGATCTAAAGCTCCACTACACGTATTAAAGTACAGTTACATTTGTCTCTTACGTCTTCGCCACTTTGGCATCGAAATATGCGGGTCTCTGAAGTTAAATATACTCTGCAGCTCATACCATACGGGTCTTGTACATAGTAGACATTATTAAAGTAACACGATTAGTTGGTTTGCGAGAGCACACCTGTTAACCATAAAATGTATTAAACATTTAATAAATCGCTGCGATATTCTAAAAGTAATATAATTGTGATATCATTTTTGTTCTCATTTTTACCACAGCAATGTCATATTGCTATCAGAAAGCGATGTCACTTTGACAGTAACGTCGCCACAATAATAATAGTTTGATCATTGTATTGCCATTACGCTCCGCTACTGTAAGTCTTCCTAGTTAGAGCTAACTCTCGCTTCGTAATCAAAAGTTTCAGGGTTCAAATCTCGTACTTATTGAAAGTTGTTTTACATGATATTGAAATAATTATATTACAGTATCGTTAATACGATGATGTGACACTGTAGTGACATTACTGCAATAGAAATATTCAATCATAATGGCATCACTCTTGAAATGTGGTCGCGATTTGACAGTTAGGTGAAATTTGTAGACGCTGGTGTGACAAATGCATTATACGCGTAATGACAATGTGACAAAAGTGGGACATTGGGACTACTGAAAAACAAGATACAGAAATAAATAAAAACTGATAAAATCTTCACCACACCACTACCAGCTTACTACCTGGATAGTAAAGGACAAGAAAGTTCCAGAGAGAAATGGTTAGAGGTAAAACCAAGGCCAGAATTAGAGAAGAGAATGAACAAAGAATGTGTAATGAGGCCGATAACAGGAGTAATGCTGCCAGATTTTTTGGCATATCCCACACCTGTCCTTTTTTGTTGGCGTTTAAATATACGTACGAGACAAAGACGGGGATAACGCCGCTCCACAAATCTAGCCGCACAGAATAGAAGAGGAGAAAGAAATAAGGAAGATGGGAAAGTAAAAAGAAGGACGAGAGGGAAAAACTAAGAAGACTTGGGTGTGATGGCATCCCGTGATAACGCGAAAGAATATAACACTCTCCACAGAAAATAAAAAAGTCAAAAGAAGGAATGGAGAGAATTTGGAGATAAACGAGAGTGAGAGATTTGAAGGAAGAGAGACGTGTTGGAATAATAGTAAGCCTTTTCTAAGTGGGCCAAATTCAAGACGGTTAGAAAAGGATCACATTCCTGTTACTATTATTGACCTCTCTCTTTCTCTCTCTTATGTTGGTATCAAGAAACATTACTATACACTCTATCTATATATTTACCTGATGGAGAAATAAAGGAAGGGAGAAAAAGAAGCAGTCCACATACTATCAGGGCAAGTGCTGACACCTATGTTGTTACGAGCGAAGAATAAAGAAAGGAAGAGAGGAATGCGGACACAGTACAAAGGAATAGCGAAATGATATAGAGAAGCAAAACATGGAATGAAGGAGTATATACAATAAAGTATGGTAAATAAATAAAGGTATAGAAGAGAAACGAAAGAGTCGGCGGAAAAGAGAAAAAGATAGTGAGTGGAAGAGGATTAGTGCGAGAGAGAAAGAGTCTTGACGTCTTGCATGGGGTGTCCAGCATGAAACCTGTTGATGCAAAAATCATGAAAATGAGGTTTTATCACAATAGCAGGAAATAGGTGAAAAACGTTAAAAACAAGGAAAAATAGACGGGGAAAGACAGAAAGTAATATAACGAAGCAAGACGATAGAGACAGAATGGCAGAAGAGCGAGTATAATAGTTGAAAGGGATCCGGATTGGAATGAAAAGTGAAAAATAAAGAAAAGAAGAGAGGAATAAAATAAGTACAGCAACAAGAACTTGAACGATGAAATTGAACAATGAAATTTAAGCAGTTGAAAGGAAGGAGAGGAGAGAGAATTGAAAAAGGAAAAGAGAATCATTGAAGGAGAAGGTTTATGACAGGAGAAGTGTTGATGTTATCATAATATTTATGTATGTATTTTGAGTTAATGGATTTGGTTGAGTGATGGCAAAACCGAATGAAAGTTTGTCTTCAAATAAAAATATTATTATTACTAATAATGAGACTCGTTAGTGCTTCCAGCCGAGTACACAAGTTTTGACCTCGTCTAGCATAAAAGTGATAGACTCTTCTTGCTGAGAAGGCTCGTCAGAGTGGATTATCGATTAGAGGGGGATAGCTTATATTAGGCTCCGACAGGAAGGGTGAACGATTATCGTTAGTCTATAGGATTTCATCGAAGAGCTTCTGCAATAATTAAACAGCGCTCAGTTTATCGATGCGGTTGCCCCGATAATTCAACATATAACTCGCACGGCATTTTCGTACGATCGGTCTCTCATTTGCTCTATATCAGCGTGGAATCATCGAATAGTCGTTCATCGGGCCAAATCCGGTATTTAGCATGATTGTTGGCATCACCGGCAACGCTGGCAAGACTAACAATGGCTCGGCATCTGTTATACGATTCGACAAATGGAGGCACGCGTGACACATATTCGCGACATATATGTCATAATATACGTTACCCCCGCTGAGCAAAATACCAAGTATCTCTCAAGGTTCAAAATTAAAAAATTGCATATGTTCCACTGCAACGTTAAACCATAACGCCATCTACGCGATGATAGACTCACTAGCGCCAAAAACACTCGAATAATTTAATTTAGAATTTGAGTCGATTGATTATTTCGCAGATTAAATCTTCTGATGATCTATGAATCAAGTTGAGTGAATAAATCAATGAACTTAATACTCTTGCACGTGCATCACGAGATTAAAAGAAATACCGTTGATACGAGTTCTCAATCTGAAAAATTTCATCAAACCCGCATGCGAGGCTGGTTTCGTGTATTCTGTTGCGGTTGTTTTGCAACGGTTTGTCGTGTCCATCGCGATACCATTTTCGCGTCTCTTGTTTCCGGTGGCAGGCAGACTCGTCTACCGCTCCATCATCAACAAATGAAACGTCAGCAGCTGCGCCGTCCATCCTGCAACGAGGCTCGCGATAAAACACATTTCGAGAAATCCAGCGAGTGTACTGAAAGCACGTCAAAAGCATCCCGAGCTTCGGCAAACTTTACAATGGCGCCATTTCGTCGCTGTGCGAAAGTGTCATAGTTATTGCGTTTCCACCTCGGGCTCGCGTGTATTCGCACTATTATTTGCTCATAATTAACGCGGAAAGTGCTTATGTACGTTTATCATTTGAAATCATTGCCTCTTTCATTAACGGTGTTAAACATTAATTGTTCCACGACAAAGGGTTACTACATTACGCTGTTTTACAATTCGTAGGTGGGAACCGAATGGTAGAGGCCGTTTATGATGTCAATAAAAAGTCTGACTTACTATTGGAATGAAAATAGAAAGATAAAGAAAAGAAGAGAAAAATTCTAAGAAGTTCATAATTGGTGATCAAGCTTGAAGTGAAAGTTGAACAAAATAAAGTTGCGAACTTGAAAGTTGAGCAAATAAGGTTGCATTGAAACTGAGCAAAATAGAGTTGCAAGGTTGAAATGTGAGAAAAATAGTTTCGAACTTAAAAACTGAACAAAATAAATTCACGTAATTTAATGTTCAGCAACTTAAGGTTGCAGGATTGAAAGTTAAGCGAACTATAGTTGCAGGGTTGAATGTTGATCAAAATAAAGTTGGGAACTTGAAAGGTGCGGAATTGAACGTTGAGCAAAATAAAGTTGCGCTATTGAATGTTGAGCAAAATAAAACTGCAAGCATGAAAGTTATAGAAAAACAATATAACGAACTAAGATGTTTACCAAAAAGTCAGTTGAAAGTTGAACAAATATGGTGACACTATTTAAACGAACAACAAATTTGATTAGTTATGTACTCATCAATAAATTCAGCAATCAAATGTTGAGCATACAAAGTTTTAGCTATCGAACTTTGGGCAAAAATAAACTAGAGCAACAGTATTTATGATATTATTGATTAGATGCGCTAAAACTTGTTGACCAAACCCTCCGATGTTCGCAATATCAATCAATTATCAAAATATGCCTACAGCTACATTGATACAAATTATGTTGCTAATTGACAATTCTTCGATTGATAAATCCAAAATAACAACACAAATATGATCAAAATTATTAATTAAATAAAAAACGCGGCTCGAAAATATGATGAGTATTAATTCCGTAAATCGCATTAAATTAATGAATGTACTCAAATGATATAAAATTAAATTATGAGTCCAATTAAGTACCACCACAACGAGCAAGTGGCTGAATAAACAACCCTGTTATACATATAATTTTAGGCAAGCTCACCACAGTCTCGCGTTGTAATTTGTCCTATAACTCAAATGCAATAGGCTGGCAATGCTGATATCTACACAATTATACATACATAGCACACGACACAATAAACTTCATTCTAATAAATCTCCAGCAAGAATGTAACACAAGCTTGCAATGATTTATTCCTATTTATTTGTATCTTTAAATTATTATCCACAATCGTTTGTCGAGAGGTAAGCAGTAGGTTAACTCTGCTTTATTTTTGAGATGCCTGACCAAAGCCTTGCCCAACCTACTGCGAAACTTAAAAACTCTACTACTTAACAGAAAGAATTAATTTAATTGATAACATTATTTAATCCTTTTGATCATATAATGTATAATCCACTCCAAAATGGCCTACATATTGGACGAAGTTCCCCAATTGTCTTTAGGCATACAAGTTAACAATGGGATCAATCAATGGTAGGTGTTGTTCAAAGGGGCAACGGGTAAGGTCTAACTGCAGCTGGTTAATTAACTATTGCGGACAGTATACGTCGCAATTCGGTCACGAACCGAATATTAGCATCATCCAGCGACACGATAAGATACTCTTGCTCGTCCCTTTGGTTCTCGCTCCATTTTTCTCGACAAAGCAAACCTCGATCAGGAGAATGGACCGGAATTTACGATAAGAAATAAGATCCGCATATAGGTCCTATGTTAGGATGAGGAATGAAAGACAGGGATAAAAGAGAGAATGGCGAAAATGTGACCAAAAAAGAACCTGGCAAAGAAAAGTGGCTCAGCATATTTTTTAAATTCTTAAACTCGGTTTCGTGACTCTCATAATTTATAATGATTTAATTCTTGCGGTCGACGGATTTAATATTTTCGGGACAATGTGTCCCGGGTACAACATTTTTACAACATTTGTTCAAAACTGGGAAATTTTAAGTTTCGAATTAGTATTTGACGCAAACTGAAGCGAGCCAATACAGTTCGAAATACCATTTGGTCGAGCCTCAATTTAGCAAAATGGCGATTGAACAATTTGACTGTATAGAGCAACTATTCAACGAGCTATTAACCATTTAACTGCTGAGAAGAATTAACTGTCGCCTATCTTGTGTGTGTGCCAAGGCCCAGGATCACGTGCTGTAGTTAAAGAGTTAAACGAGCTAGTCACGACCAAAGTGGCGTAAATTATGTTTCATTTAACGTCAAGTTAAATCCGCCGGGCTTTCTAACCAAAGCACAGTGAAAAATCAAAATGCGAGACACGAAATGCAATTAATGGATATTGCGCAATTCATATTAAAATCAAGCAGGATTTTTATGAATAACTTTTTCATTGAAAATTCATAATTTACATAGCTATTCCATTAGAATATTAATCTTTAGATTTGCAAGGAAAGATTTCTACTGAAAAATGAAATCGTAATGAAAATTGAATTAAGGACTAATATAGATTTTGTTCCAAGTGATTTGTCAAAGTCATTCATTTTACTTTGAAACTATTCAATTTATTGAGCAAGTGCACAGAACGAAAAAGTTAGGTATTAAGGTTTACTATAAATTTCGCTTGTGATAATTTTTTGACTGCATACGTTTTCAAGATGCATTTCCAAAATTGGTTCAAGGTTCTCTTTATTGAATTCCTTTCAATTCCACCCAATGCCAACATTTGTCTAGGATAATGTTGCCTTATATATATTTTTCACAGTCGCTTATTTAGTCTGTAAACTTAATTCTTTTGACATGGTCGATAAAACAGGAATCTCAGTTGATATATGACGTCTCCTTGAGATACAATTTAATATTAAATGTGACTTACAGATTGTAGAAACCATACCAGCAGCCATAAATATTACAAATTCGTCATTGGAAAAAAGGTTGGTTTACAAAAGCTTGTAAGCTAGCGCCATCTGGAACGGCTGACATTTATGCAGCTACTAAGTAAATAATGTTCCTAATACTCCAACACATTTTCATGGTTGAAAACAAAGGTTGATAGTTGTAAGAATACTGGCTAGAAATCTCTATATGATTCATCCTTATATAACTCAACTCTTCAAATGAATAGAATAGCAATAACATATATGCTTTTATCATCTTTGTGCACAATTGGCAAGTGACATTTGTTCTAGACTCGTTCACTTTAATTAGGTTAAGATTTCTGGCGTTTCGAATGTTTGACATTGGCGCTTCACCGCAGAAAAGAATAATAAAAATTAAAGAAATGAGTCTGCATACAAAATATAGAATTAAAATAGTATAACTATTTTAGAATTTTGTAGAATTACGCGAAAAATAGTAATAATCATTTAGTATCAGTTTCAATGTTGATAAAATCGCCAGATCTTCAAAATTATTTTATGGACGACTCAATTCAACTTATGTAGATTGCTGCATATATTATATATTCATAGTATATACAACTAAATTATTTAATAAATCCATTTTACATGCATTAAAGCATTCAGTTAAACTAGAACTAGAAACATTCGTTAAGAGATTTAGTAGTGTCTTAACAAGTACGTGTAAGATAGTCTTAAAAAATTATGAAATAATATTAATGATGGATTGTGCAAGCCGAAATGGCATGCTCTCATTTAATGCAACTCAGGTATCTGGCAAGCGTCATCCACTACATCCATAATTATTTTACTTCTCGAAACCCATTAATTTCAACATGGCAATTAATAATGTTTCATGTCAGCGTCTTTACAAATTGTCGTGGTTAAAATGATTGTTAAGGTGACGAAGTATAAATTATTTTTAATTTCTTCATGGGTATTAAATCAATTAAGATATGGTATTGAATGTGTTAAAATTGAACGAAATATCCATCGAGAACAATAGCATTGCTCTATCGATTTTATGCGCGCAGAAAGTTTGATGTCTTGCCGAAAAGTTTCAAATCCCTCAAGGGTTTAAGTACGTCACTCACGTTCCCATCAAACCTATTAGCTTTCTTCAACGATCATGTTAGAAACACTAGCGAAACTGAATAATTACCCAAATTTTAAACTTTACCCAAACTCATTGAACATACTAGCATGTGCAATATCCGTCGCGGTACAACGCAAACACTTGCTTTATTTTATTTTCCACTTCTTGTCAAAGGTAAACGTTGATTGGCAGATTAAAAAATTACTAGGACAAAACAAGGGCACACAAGAGTACAAACATGTTCATTAACGCTTGGCCTACTTTGGTATTCGGTACGCTATTACCTCTTCGTTTCCTCTTGTAAGAATGGAAAGGGATGCTAATAATAATACTTTAATGTCGGGATATGCCAAGCTTTAATGAACATGTATGTTCTCTACAACATGATAAATATAGCTTTACTTTTTAGTCATGAATTACTTCTAACTCGATTTTCCAATGATAAGTAACACAAATAATGGAAAACTCAAATTGGATTTGAACTATTTGTCCAGATATAAACAAATTTTATTGTTTTAAAAATTGAATAAAATTTGCTAAAGCTATTTTAAAGATTTCTATACAGATAAATCATGAATATCTGCCTCTTAATATCAGATTGGTGAATAAATATTGTATTAAAGTAAGAAGTAGATTTTTATATAGTTTATGGACTAGTACATAAAAAAATCATTTAACATTATAAAATTCTGTTATGAAAGGACACATTTTATACCTACTTTAAGAGATTTTTCTATATTCAGAAGTATTTTCAAGTTTATTTCTAAGACATTCTACTCTCCTGGCACCATTAGAAAATACGTCATCGGGTTGTCGATGACTCCCAATGTGCACGTTTCACATATTATCCAATAAAATGTTTCGTTTTTAATGACATATGAACAGTATAAAAAAGTTATATAGTTATTATTATATATAATACTATTAATAGTGTAAAAAATATAGATTACAATTTTTATTGACTTTTTACATCTTTGCAACGGTTTACGATCATAGCTTTATTTATCTTCACGACATAGTATAGTTGTATGTGTGTATATGTGTGCAATTATTAACTTAAATTGAAGACTAAATCTAAAATCGTAATGCATATTTTGTGAACCTATCATCGAATGCCTCGGTGGCGTAAATGGTAACGCATTCGTGCTTATAGCGGAAGTTTCTAGGATCAAACCCTGGCTGATATTTTTTTCACATTTTCTAACATTAATTTAATTTATTTATATTTTAGATTCAATTTAACTTCACCTTAATTTCATCTAATATATTTAATTTCCTTTAAAAATTGTGACTCGCTCCAAACCAATGGAGATGACAAAATATGCTATCAATGCACTTGAGTCGCACTACTTTAGTCGAGTTGAAATTGTGGTTTTGTAGGAAACGGTCCATTTGTCATCCGCAGAATTTCAAACCTTCTATCTATGAGCTGTAAACAAAATTTTAGTTCTCATGCGATCCGTGGGTGCACGGAGACCGCTGATGTATGTGAACAATAGAAGTGATGTTAGCCACCAATCAACCACGCGTAGACGTCATTACGCCATTATTCGTGATTATTGGATGCGTTTTTGGTTAGTCCCTACTCGGACCATACCGATACGTGTTCGGTACGCGTATTTGAGAACACTTTACGGCCTGAAGGCTGTCAGAGATGACAAAGTATAATGGTTCAAGTCTGCTCACTTTTGTTGAGACGCCTAATCGAATTTAGAACAAAATTAAATAAATATCAGAAATACAAATGTTGTAAAATTGATTTTTTTAAAATAATATTTAGTTTAAGTCATTGCATACACTCTTAGAAAGGTCCTTTTGCGTCAAACTGAATCCTCTTGTCTCAAGAGGAATCCGCTCCATTCAAAACAATTTCCACTTAACTCAAGCGGATTCCTCTTGAGTTAAAGATTTATATTTGAAAATAATATAAGTCATACTTGTATAAAAGATTAATAGTTTATTGAGTGTGACTTTGAATCACACTCCCCTTTATATACAAGGAATGAACGTAAAGTTTGACACTAAAGTGCGTCTTAAACCATTTTGTATTAGTTAGCCTTCCCTTATGTCCATTTCCGGAAATAATAGCCGGTACGTAAAGATTTTCGGAAACGGTCGTTCAAGTCATAAAATCTACGCTATTACACGGATTGAGCGCAGACTAGCTAATACCGGAACGAACCGGTTACGAACTCCTAAGCATTACTTCCTAAGTGACAATAAAAGTCAAAACTTTTGTTCATAAATAATGATATTAAAAATTTAGCACGTATCAACTGGTAACAAATTTTATGGGAGACCACAAGGTAAAATACTAACGTACTATTAAGAAGGGTAGAGCGATAGTGCACTAATGTCGTTAAAGGGATTCGGAAGGCAGTTCAAATTTGGCATTAAAGAGATGAACAGCCTTCCTCTAACATCGACCGAGTATTTTTCAATATTTTTAGTAATATTCACAGTTTTTCCCAATTCTTTTATTGCAAAAGAATTATATTTAACTAACAAAAGGATGTAGTAGTTCGGCATCGTCGTGAAATTGGTTTTCAGTGTCAATTCGTTTTCAGTGTGAAGACCATATGATATATGTACATACTTGATACAACTAGCATTTTAATAATTCAGAGCCCAGATACTTTTGTAGTTTCTGTACTCTGGATATGTAAATTGAAGAATGCTCCTCAATCGTCTCCGCAGAATCCTGCTGGTATTGTAGAATAGTATGCTATCACCTTAAGGCGATGTCTTTCTTAGTTGTAAACACATGTTACCGACCTTGAACTCTATCATCAATTTGGCATGAAAATTATATTTTTGCGGTTATGAGAGATAAAAGAGTCATCTAAATTTCCTAATAGAAAACAGATAGATGTGCCTTACCTAGACTCAGAGCCCGGTGGGGCTAGAGTAGGCAAGGTCCCGAAAGGATGATCCAGCAAGAGGCCATGTCAAACCCAACTGGGTTAACCTCTGACCGAATCTCAGCCACGATATACCCGACCAGGCTCTACCACGATATGATGGTATTAAATATGCTTAGAAAAGTATGGGACAAAGGTTTACTTTAGCGGCTCCAGCCAAAATATGTTACCCAATTACGATTCGTCATAACCAGCTAGGTTCCATCAAAGTGTATTTAAAGGCGTTTTATTTGCTTAAACTCCGCAGCTAGAAGTGTCTGGATCGGACAGTCTTAACACTCTAGCTGGACTCTTTACGACGGTGTCTGTTGACGCAAGAATTTCTATGTCTGATTTTCATTTCGCAATAGGACAAACGAGTTTTACGAAGGAAAACATTTTTTGAAATAGCCAAGAGCAATGACTCCGTTCCACTCGAGAAGCAATTGAAAAGGCATCTGACCATAGTTCTTGCATCTGAAGGATAAAATTGCTGTGCGTGGCTCTCGATTCATCTTCGGGGTTCGAACTTCTATAATAACGTAGTAGGAAGTTTCTTTAGAAATATTTTCCGCATCCTCTGCCCCCTTTCCTCATCCACACGAGGACAAGCTGAAAAGTCTTCGTCTTCGCATTGAAAACCACGTGACAGTTGTCGAGGCAGTACTAATTATGCGTCTCATCCTCTTTTCCTGAGCTGGCTGCAAGCAGCGCAGCATCACGATGCCTTCCTCTACCTACAATTCCAACAAACCTCTTTCCTTCACGTGCCGGACTCCGTGCTTTCCTTTCTCGCTCTGTGTCTCATCGTCGCACATACTCCTAGTCGCTCTTCTCACTCGCCTTTCTCGTTTAATAATACGCAGAGTCGCTGGTCCTTTTCTACCATGCCTTTTGTTTTCGTAACGTCGCCTGGCCTGTTTTTGAGCCAGACTTGGCGGTACAAAGACCGGGAGAGCTGAAGATCAGCGTCTGAACTGACGTGACCGTACGCGACCTCGTCTTGCCTTGGGCAAGTGCCCGGGAGGAAACGCCGTTAACTTCTTAATTACGAAAATTAAATGCGACATCGTGGTTAAGAGGTTGGTTCGCTTGCACCCAGCCATGTTGTAACAATTTGATAAAATGGAAAGCTTTCATATAGGTCTGTATGGTGAATATCAACAAAGTTATACGCAATTATTTAAATTAAAATTTGGAGGAGACATAATTGCAATAACCTATTAAATAGGTTTCATTAGTCTGTTACAAAGTTTCAATATTATTTTTAATTTAGTGTCCTTACTATAAATCCAACAATCCGAAATATTCATATAATCCCAAAAACAATAGTAATTACCGTTATATTTATAATGTTAGTATGTTTCTTGCACTCACACTAAATTGACTTTCATAAGTATAATATTTTAATTAATGGGTCATTAATGTTTTGTCTTCGGTAGTTACTGCACTGGGAGAAATTTATAACTGCCACGAACATACGTAAAGTTGTACATGACCACAACGTAGATTTATGGTCAAGGAAAACATAAATACACTATATTCGTCGCTCATAAATATAGTCTTCTTCCTGTATTACTATTTAGTTACAATAATTATACCTATAATAGACTAAGCTAAATGGACAGTAGCATAAAAATTTGTGTTAATAATATTAATTAGTTAACATTATTATGCCTATTCTTATCACTAATACGAACTAATAATATTATATCTGTATGTTTCAAATACTACATCTGTACTTAAAATAATTATCGAAACATAATGCTTATTAGACAGTATTACTTATGATTCTTTGTGTAATTATTCCTAAACTCAAAGTAACTACATTGTCAGTGATATATTTAATTCTTAGGAGAATAATTGTATTGGTATTTTTTAAGACAGTACCGGAACGGAAATATTTGTAAATGTGAAAGTTTCATGGTATTCATTTGTTTATGAACATTTTTTATCCTGCATTTTTCACGAAATAATAATTAGAGATAATAATAAAAATAATAATAAATATAATAATAAATTTAGGGTACATTTCTAAATATTGCTTTCGGTACTACTTTAATTAATTAACCTCATTAATAAGATTGTACATGATATTAACAAGGTTCAACGTAACAATCGTGTCGTTGTACCTCAGATCCTTCTCAGTGTCTAACATAAAATACAGTGAAGCTTTTAAAAATGCTTTCAATGTCTAATTTTTAAAACAAAACAAATTTATTTATAATTACAGAAACTAGATTATTTTACTACTTTATGATAAATAAAATTATTTAAGTTTTTTCAAAACGTGCAAGAGAAAAGTATCTTGGAGCACTGAAATAATATACTGCTGCTTGAATTAACGAAAGTAAGGTTACGGTTTTCATTGACATGGAAGTCTTATAGTCATAGTTTTATGTAAAAAGTTTAAGTTTCGTACTTTTTAAAAGTTTTAAAAGTTTCTGCGTTTACTATTATCAAACTGTGTAAATTAGAATGTTATAAAATGACAGTAGATACACTATATACCTACTGTACCATGGACTAGTCTTAAAACTTTCATAGATTCTTATTTTTCAAACAAATTATAATTAATTTAAATATAAACGACTATGTTTGTACAAACTCTATAAATTTACTGCTTTATATTTCAATATAGAGATTCCACAAATATCAATCAATGGTTATGATAAAAATAATTAAAAGTACAACCTGGAATTCTTCTGTATATATAAAAAAACAAAATAAAATAAAATAATTGAATTAACAGTATCAAATATTTTAAAATGGTCTAAAAAGTTTACAACATGACTATTATAACTCTCATTACAACTAAAATCTTGACATGCAACGTCTAATGGTCAAATTGATAATTATGATTTATTATAAAGAAAA
>JABFOW010000274.1:0-13171 GCA_022817725.1 Archaeoteleia sp. ZL-2020 | reverse complement strand
TATAAAAATTTGAAATGCAAAAATAGAAAAACGTAATTATACGTAATCAGAAGTTTTACAGAAGCATCTAATAATTTGCATCAATGAAGCACCCAACTGGAATTTTAAAATAGAATCTAACATCTAAAATAAGACCAGCGTTAGATGGAATTAATAAAATATAACGCCGTATTGGAAAATATGCCAGTTCTAGTCAATATTTTACCTAATGGCCATGTAACGTATGTAATGGCCATTATTTCGATAATTAAAGCAATTAATGCAGTAATAAACTGCAACAAACATAGCAATAAACATAGGTCCTGTCTTAAAATACGAATTTAGTTGAGTGTGAACTATTTCAATGTCTATTAATTTGTATTTATATTAGATTCAATGTTGACTAAGCGTCGCGACTGACAACTGCCTTAATAAATACTGTACGGAACGAACTGCGTTTCAAACTTTATTACTACAATAATTTCTTTAATTGACGAAGTATTTCACGAAATAAGTATAGTAGTAAATTGAGTTAATTACCTCGTATGCATAGTAGGTATAATTAAAGATGACAGAATACATTCACATACTTTAAAGATTTTATAAAGAAAAATATATAGAAATATTTGTTAATTAAGATATATTTATTCAGCGCAAGTTATATAATTAGATTGCATATTTTTGCATTAGATTTGCAGTTTTTTGTTCGTAAGAGTACGTCTAGTCAAAAATTATCCTTCTTCTGTTAAGAGAAAGAATCGATCATCATCAATTAATACTCTTAGCTGGTTCAATATTTATCGAAATAAATGGTTTTATTATTTGGTGAAGATATAGAGTAGATACACGCTTTCCATTCCCACCACACAAACACATCTTTTTCAAATGTGGATGAACGTTTGGAGTGGTTAACGAGGTTTACCTTGTCTTTAACAATGGCTTTTCATTCATCTATCCATTTTTCATAATATGCTACTAAAGTTTCAATCCAAATAGTGTTCCCATATAAAATATTGACTTGTTAATAATTTGTATTGATTATGAAGTAATATAAAAAAATTGAAAAGCAAAGAAACTTTAATCTTTTTCGAAGCATGGCTAATTATTGAAATATAATGTTTAAATAGAAATTATTAATGCTACATGTAATATTTCGATTGCATTTTTGATCAGAAATTCGGTAATTTAAAACATATTTTAAGCATTGAATGCAATCAAGAAAATTGAGTTTATTATATTTAAGTGATTCACGCTTGGATGATATATTTTATTTATTTTGTCTCTGCCTTTTGTCAATTTATTACTTTTTTGTTAGGTTTAATGTGCAACATGTCCGATTCTGTACTCGTATTTATTCATTTTTCAACCTGTCTAAAATGTCCAATTTTTGTTGAGTATTTGATTCAATTATTTTCTCATTTTTCTTTAGTATATCGAACAAATGTTATATAATTTTTTGTTACATTAAATCATGTGAAAGTATTAAACAATTGACTTTTTTTACAAGGGTCCTTTACATTTGCATGAAAACCCATATTTTTCTGTCATTCAATATAAATCCTGGTATCATGAAAATTTTTAAAGCACATTTTTTGACGCATCTTTTACGCCTTTAAGAAAACGTTTGTTTATTAAATCAATAAATCTAAATTTTAATTAGTTTATTATTACTTTATTTATTTTAATGAAAAATATAATTTAAGTGTCAGACCAAATAATATTTTCTTGACAAAAATATCTAATTTTCTTTCTTTTCTATAAAAACACTTACACATTTTACATTACTTTTAGAACTAAAATTATCAGAGAATTTATGTATATAATTAAATTTATTCGTGCTTCGATCATCATTACAGAATCACTAGATATTCTAGGAATGTTACAGGACATTGTGAACTCTTTAAAATATTTTAAAGAGTACACAGCAGTCCAATATAATTTGCCAACTCTACTTCGTTATAATTACTATTTTAAAATGTTAAAGCACTAGATTGTTCTGATGATTCTGAATAGCATTTTAATGATTTTATGGTTCTTTTAGTGGTACAACAATTCAATTTCTAGAATATTCAGCAAATATTTCAGTACTTATTCAATAACTTAATATTTTATATAAAATGTAATTTATTTGTTGAAGGTGGTTTGACTGTATAGAAATTCAAGTCGTTTTTATTTCATGAGGATGCACCAATTTACATTCAAATATTAGTACAGTTTTGCCTTTTTCCTATGTTCTTGCGGTCAATACCCCTTAAATATATACAATCGCATGTAAAAGTTAAATCACAGTAAAAAATATTGATGCTATTATTACTATTAAAAGTTTTTTTATCCGAAGTATTTAAAGGTAACGATCGTTTCGATTCTTGAACTTTTGACTGGATGATTTTAAATGGAAGAAACGTGTAAATGTCGGTGTTTCACATTTCTCGACACCTATATTATCATTACTATAGGCCATTGGCATATTAATATTTTATTATGAATTTACAATTTCTTGGGTTTTTTAAAGTTATATAATACTATACGTTATGATAGTATTAGTACAAAACGAGTTACTTAATAATATTTATTATTAAAATATTATGCATCTATCTATACATGGCATTAACATGTTAATACTATTTTATAATATTAATCAATATCGAACCACGTTATCATACACGGCGAAAAAAAGTTTGTTAAATTTTCGGATAATGTATATGAAAACTGCACTCTATGTAGAAAGTATAAACATTTATTATATTGTTCTAAAAAAATATGATGTTCGATGTAAAATCTGAAATTTTAATAATGTTGTTTAAATCATTCTAAATTTTCTGATACATAGTATGCGTAAAATAATTTTACGTTACAATAAACAACAAATTAGAATACAGTGTATGTGAAAACATTTTTTATTCCGATATACCGAATTTTAATACGAAAAAAAGCTGAAGGATGTCGCTAGTGCGGACACTAACGCGACCATCAGCGAGTCTACCTACGTGACTTCTGCTTCTCACGTATGTATATTGGAGGTCTGTCGGAGAACTTAACTTCAAATGCCAATCAGGAAGTTTACGTTTGCAGACATTGTATGATTTCTTTAGGCACTCCTCGGCCAAAAATAATAAAAAGGCCTCTGTTATAATTAGTAAACCTCTTTAGCCCATCCTTTATTAAGCCTGTATTATATATTTGTTACTACATCAATAATAACCTTTTTTTTTGACATTTCAAAATATTTACAGATAATGATTCTAATTTCTCCCATAATTCAAATATTAAAATGTACTTGTGTATCGTGATGCACAAAATACTTTGATTTGTAATTTTTAACAATAATATAATACCATTTGTACTCATGTAAAAATGTAATGTGTACTTATTAACAAAATGTTTTGTTGGTTCGATCATATTTGTTGAGATGTATAAACAACATTTTTTAAGCAACAAGGTTAAGCCTCATGTTATCTTTCTTCCATTCAGCTAAACTGTTTTGAGAAGATTGCCGTGAGCATTGTTACCTGTTGCTTGAAAAACACTTCTTCCCTCACAATTTATTTTTATTTACCACCACAGAATATTAAACCACAAAAACCATCTATGTTCAAAATCGAAACAAGATTACCAAACAAAATTTTATTTAAACGAAAAATCAAATTCTAAATAAAAGGCTTACACTACCAATTAAAAAGTTTTAACGCATAGGTTTGCTCAACGCATAGTTGTTTATTTAATCCAATTTTTAAAACAAGGACAATATAAATAATTGATGTATATGCTTGTATTTATATTCATGTATGATATTTCAAAAACAAAGTAATTACTCTAATTAATTCTAATTCTAATTATCTTGATTCTCGTACGATTTCAATAAACCAGAGGTTCTCACATTTGCCCCATTATTACAATTACTCCGGCCGAGTCTGCCGCGTGCGCGCCGCGCGTTTGACGTCCTTAGCAGCTCTCAGCAGGAGACGTCCCAAATAGTGACATCGTCGACATTGGTCACGATTTCCTAACGTGGGCGAGCACGTGCGCTGATGCATCTGTCGGATCGATGTAAGGTGTTCGAGGGAACGCAGAGACAAGGGCGAAAATATAAAAATAAAAGCGCGCCGATCTGAGTCGAAACTGCCTATGTTTTGGCACCGTTCAGATGTCCGGAGGACGAGCGCAGTAGGTGACCTACTGTGCTTTCTTCAGTTTGTTGGAAACCATCCCGCGCGGTAGCCAGCCGCCATAAAGCACCATCTCTCGAATCGAAGTCGGTCCTCGATGATCAGTGGCCCACGTTGACGCGTGCGACAAAGTACGGGGCAAAATAGAAAATCAAAAAAACGATACAGTCCACGAGTGTGCGTTTGCGCGCGCGCGGGAAAGTTGAAAAAGTGACGAGTGGGGTGATCGATCGGTTTGCATTTTTGTGACAATTGAACGACAGAACGGCACTGTCCCATTGTCGCGTTTGCCGCGAGGAACAACTTGTTGCCGTCGTGCGGTCCTACCGATTCGGTTTCATGGTACACGTTTCGATGCTGAGCCACTGAGCTTTATCTCCCGTCGAAAGTAATTCTTCACATTGACAAGTTTTGGAGTAACACAATTTACATTCGCAGGATTCGAGCACTTTGAGTAATCTTGACAGAGTTCAGTGAAATAAAACTTTTTTGGAGCTTCATGCTCTATGAATTTTGAAGTCGAGGCAATCTTGAAGTTTAATTTGGTAGATATCGAAAGTATATTTCACGTACGTTTTTTGTGGGTTTTTGTAACAAAATACATGGTTGGGCGTGCTGGAATGATTTTCATAATTATGACGAATGTCATTGTTCGAAGCTTTGGAGTAATAACATTTAACTTGACTGGCTTCTGGCGGGTCTAATCTTGACGACATTGAGGGAAATTTGTATTTCTTTGTCATTCTTTAGACACCCAGTTTCACATAGCGTGAAACTTTTGCTGTATGTATTTTTAATTGGATGCGGTATTAAAGTGTACATGTGCTTATTTTTTTATATTTTGTATACTTATGTTTTAACATTTGTTTGTGTTTCATTTAATAGTTCGCATTCAAAAGTGTTAGAATAATAGCGTGAATATCGACATTTTAAAATCTTTTCTAATATTTGAGTGGGAGAACTAACAAAGTTTAGTGACATTTCTATTTTTGTATCTCTTAATCATTGAGTTTCATCAAGACGCTTTATGGTCGAAGTATATCGAATTTTATGCAAGATTTAGCTTTGCTTTTCGGCAGCTAGAAACGTTATATGATTAACATTTATTTTTATACTAATAAAGGTGCACGTATTAGTGTATTTGAATTAATTATTTACGTATGTTGAATGAAAATGTTTTCATTGATGACTTTTGAAATGATGAAACGTAGTTTACGGTTAAGAGTTGCGTAAACCTTTGAAGCAAACGCATCAAAAGACTTAAAAAGTTTTTAATATAATTTTTAAATGTGAATCTTTACGGTTTAAAATGTATTTTGAGATTTTCAGTAAATCTTCCTCCACGTTCTTTTTAGTTTTTTAAATTATATTTTGTTTTGTGTTGCTAAAATGTTTAGAGATAAATAAAATTGTCATTTGTGTATGCTGAATAGCAATTATTAAATGATGGAATCTAGTTTACGATGAAAAAGGGGTGCAGTAAACTTTTGAAAAGAATGTCAACAAGACGGAAGTAGTTTTAAATTCTTTTTCTGATAAATCCCGAAAGCTATTTTAAGGCATTTAGGAAATCTACTTTCTTAACGTACTTTTTATTTTTGTATTCTGTTCAAATTATTTCTCAATGTAGATTGAAATTTAATTGAGTTAGTGCTTAAATTGTTTATTTATGTTGCATGAAATTGTTTTCATTAATGAGCTTCAAAACGATGAAACTTGGTATATGATTCAAAATAAGTGTAGTAAAATTGCTAATTCAAAAGAATAAGAAAATTTACATTTTGTTATTGCAAATACCAAATGATAATTTAAGTGAATTTAAAAACTTTGAAATGTTTCAACAACATAATTTTGTTATAATACACTTGAATTATTTATAGACTATATAAAACTTATGTTATGTGTTTCATCAATTTTTGAGATTCTTAAAAAATATTTTTGTTTTATAAACAATCCTGTCTATTAACGAGTTTGATGATTACAAATATTTTAACGCCGAATAATAAAAAGTTACGAGGATTTAACTCGAGTGTCTGATACAATTCGTAATTTCTTTGCTATCGTAAAAAGTTCGACCTAACAGTTTATTCTTGACTTCTTCGAGGAATATATATTTTCAAAAATATGTAGAGCGGTAAAACTAAAAATATGAAGTTGATATTAGTAAATTAACGTCAGATTTATTTCTTCAATCGTCATACAATATTGATACGAGAATCGATTTAATTAAAATACATTTTGTACCAGTTACAGTTCGTATAAAAAGATATCTCTATAAAAAAATAGAAGAAGCGATTTTCCGGATTTATCGATTAATGTATAATTTCATTATTATTTAATAATTCAATGATTATTATTATTTTTAAATAGAGTCGTGCATCGGTGATACGCAAAAGATTATTGAAACATAACCCTATTTAAATAGGTACTATCTTGAAAAGTATTTAAAGCCTTAAAGCACCGCATGGCCATATGGCTGCGTTAAATTTTAAGAGTTCCTATATTTGAAATTAAATATACATGTCACAGTTGGAATCAATATGAATGAGGCTTTTTAAATTATTCTTATTAATATTATTCTGCTAATTGTTCGTAACAATTGAGACGAATAAAGTACATAATCGAGCGATCCTGTGTTCGTAGCTGAAAATGTGGGAGAAGGTGCGGCGACCCAATCGTATTCTTTATCGAATAAAAGTCTCGAGGCGGTCTCATGATACTTGCGGAATATGAAGAGTGATCACGAGACAAGTAGTGACTCCACTTTACTGAATGACATACGTGAGGATACCGGAAGAAGAGGATCTAAGTCTTCTTCCGGCGGGAAGTTTAAAAGAGAAAAACCTGCATGGATTCATTTTGCGCTGACAAAGCGTAAAGTTGGTCAGGAAGGTTGGATTATGGATGCTATTAGAGGCCTTTTTTTCCTCTTCCACGTAAGAGATACATTTATTTGGCGTAACTATTTATTATAAGTTATATTACGCACTCCGTTACGAAAAAGAGCTGTTAGCATATTTATAGTTGTCACGAATGTTTTTCTCGCATATAGCGATCACTACTGGAGTATTAATACACCAGCCATTCAGAAGTTTTGCATGTTTGCAGAATTTAGTGATAAATGTTAACCTATTAGAAATCTAAATTTATTCGTAAGTAAAACACAAGAATATCAAGAATTAAAATGTATCAAGTACATTCGCTGATAAAACTCATAAAATATTACACAAAGTTTTATTTCATACGCAGAAATTCCAAAATATTATCACAAACATTATTTTATTATTTATACATATAGAATATTTATATATATAGAATATTATTTCAATATTTTGTTCTTCTATTTTATTCAGTATAACAGAAATATATAATATTATATGTATATATTTAATAATTTGATCCAGAATATTTTGTGTAGTAATGTTATTAACTAAAAGAATAGTTTCTTTCAATTGTTTATGGAATAAAACAAAACAATATTATTTCGGACAAAATAAGTTTTAATAGAAAACAATGATGTAATCGAGAGCAAGAATTGAGGAAAATATCATTAATATTGGACGGGTCACCTCTCTTTGTATATATGTCGCCATTTATGTTTAGTCTATGAAAAGATCGTTGTAACTGAATCAATTTGTCCCACAAATGGACCGTCAAGTATGAAAAAATTCTTTTTCAATTTATATTAATAAATCAAATTATATCAATAAACTCATTTTTCAAATGAATAATAAATCTACTAGGGTCATTAACTGTTGTTGATATCTTATATATGTTCAGAACTGCAAGAAATATATTTATATAATCTAATATTTCCATTGTCAAATATTCTGAATTACAATTTGTCTCAATATATTTTTAATTGATATTTGTAGATACATTAGTTTTTATGCTCCATGTAGTAGTGATCGCTGAAGAAATAATGATTAATGATTAATAGCTGTAACGATCAGGACTATATAAATGTTATGAAGTGCCTAAATAACTAATAGCAAATAATGGAATTCAATATTGATTCAAAATATATATTTACACCCAGCAAATAACTATTAGTCTCAAACCTGATAAATAAAATAATATTTTTAGGAATTATTTAATAAGCCATTTGGATCTGAAAGTACGATCGTAAGAACAATAATATCTATAAAACTTTATAGATATTACTATAAATAATCAGCAATGTATAATTTAAATTGTTCCAATCATCAATTGTATATAGTAAAAATGACCATCACAGGAACGTATAATAATCCAAATCAAGTCATCGATCAATATTTATTTAAAAGTTTGCGACGTATAGGACCTAGAATAGGTCCGAATAAGTTAAATTAATCGAATAAGTTTAATTCGTGAATTAATAGTTTCAAGATTATTAACATTTAATGAAAAGGGTGTACTGAAAGATTGTGATTTTAGGACTTAGGAAGCCGTACTTAAAAGAAACCGTTAAAGAGTTAAAAAATAGTTGATCATTTTTTCATTTGTCTAATCTCCCGAAAAGAGTTCTCCCACCATAAATACGTATTTCAATTTATAAAAAAAACTCACAGTTTGACACAATGTAAAGAAAGGCTCATTTTTTTAAAATCAACTTAAATCATCTTAATTTTTCTAATAAAACAATTCATTTTTATCGAGTGTAATTTTGAGGTTACCTTTACATTTGAATAATTGATAACAAATAGATTTATAGGACGCAATTCATGTTTACAATAGTTTGATAACAATTCGTAGTCATTTTTTGCATCTTTAGTTTCTTTTGGGAAACCATACAGTGAAAGGGGTAGTGTTAAAGGTTGACTTCATTAACCACAATTGATCGAATTGCTGGGGTGACTTTAGTCCCGTAATTCGATGAAGTAAAATTCTTTAATTCAGATTTTTTCTAATAAAAACACAAGCTAAAACTTTAAGTTTATACAAATCGACTTTCCCCACTCCGTACATTGTTTCAAACTTTAGGTTTTTTAAAAAGTTATACACGTTCCTCTTTATGGTAGGACAACTTTACGGAAATTGCAAAAATTGCAAATTATCCAAATGAGTTTTAAAGTAGGTATTTCGTCCTTTAAATTAGTGTTTTAAAATTGTAGCATTTGAAAGTTATTAGTACTATTTCTAACGATAAAAGTTATTGAATATTTTAAGTAATTCAAGTTTTATTTATTTTAATATTTCGGACCTAAATCGCTTATTTAAAATTATCATATTAAAGCTATTATCAACGATTTTTTGTTGTAGATTGTTTGTTGTAATTTTTGTTTGCTGGAAAATTGAATACAATGTTGTTTTTGCCTATTTGATGTTAACAAATGTGTATATTTAGGTAAAAAAATCGTAATATTTTGTTTATCTAGGTAAGCAAAGTAAAGAGCGATGGCTTAGTAACTAGACTTCATGTGTTTACTGCGGGCCTATTACTCGCCTCCTCTATAATTATTTCTACTAAACAAGCTGTAGGAAATCCTATCGACTGTGTTCATACAAGGTAACTATTATAAATAAATTTTTAATAATTTCATTTACATTTTTTATTTTCTTTTATTAATATGACGTTATACATATATATTTATAATTGTCTCCTTTTCGAATTTAATCTGTTTCGAATTTATACTGAGTTGGTATTTGAGACAAACATTTATTAAGTTAAACTTTAACAAAAATAATGTTATCATTTTAATATCGTGTATATTGTTAATTATTACGAATATAATGAATGAAGTGATGTCATTTTTTTTGTTAAACTTTTCTACCGTATTTATGTCTTTGTCAAAAAGTTTTAAATTGAAAAACCTAAATTCTAATTAATATTGTTAGTCAAATTGTAGTTATTTTCAGAAACTATGTCTATTTTTCAAATTTTATGATGAAGTATAATTCGAAGTTTCAAACTAGAATAGTATTATATAGACATGCCTTTAATAAATAATTCCCTCCGTCCTGTAAAAAAGAGCTAATAATATATTGTACACATTTATATTGGACAGAAACGTGATAAAAATGAAGATAGATCTGTAATTTAATTCAGTATTTAGTTCACCGTCAGCGGTTAGGCACACAATAAATTATCATTAACGATACTCATTGTCATATTTATTAAGTCGCAAATTTCAGAAGAAATGCTTATTTGTATTTATTCGACTATGATTACAACGTTAAAGAAATGCGTCGTTGCTTGAAATATAAAAAGAGAAGTTCTTTAATATTCGCTGTCATATGCGATGAAAAATCTAACATGGCGTAATATTGATTAGATGAACGTATAAACATGGATATTTTAGAAAAAGTCACATTAATTGTATTCTTTATAATAAGAAATATCCTTTTTAACCGTTTTTGTTACGGTAAGACTTGTTTTTGAAAGAATATTCTATACAAATAATTTTTGTCTTTAATTTCTCCAAAATTGTATTATTTACCTAGTCGTTATTTTATCCATAATTTGTATATTTATATAAAATAGATTTTATATATATATTTTTAATTATTTTAATGTATTAATGGTTAAAATCTGTTTATGGACAAGTTTTGTTTATAATATTAAATATTTGAAAAACTATTGAAAAATTATGAAACAAGAATTACAAAAAATTCAAGTATGATCCAAATTGTCTTATTCTAATACCAACACAATAAATGATTAAAGTTAAAAGATTCAAATTATAAACATTAATTATATTAAAATAGTGACTTTTCTTTAAAAAATGTAACCATGTCCCAGCCAAGACCCGTAGCCCTAATATTTGGGTGTAACAGAAATGAAGATAAATTTGTTTATGCTACTTGTGCATATGAATTAAATTCAAATTATACGATGCTGCGTCAGTGTCATATGTTATGAATTAAAGTCTTTTTATTATGCGTCTGCGATTTGTTGCAGAGACATTCCAGTAGAAGCATTCAACGCGTATTGTTGGGTGCATAGCACTTATTTTGTCACTAGTGCGATGCTAGGCGTCGCTGGGATGAATGTGGCATTTCCTGGCGTTGGACCGTCGATGTTTTATCATCCGCGCAATCGGCAGCAGCCAAACGACCGTCATCGTGCTTCGGATGGTTTAACGAGGCAAGTCAAGTATTATCAGTGGGTGCCATTCTTCCTGATTTTTCAAGTAAGTCTCTTTTCTTTACATTATTCGCATCTTCGCGAGATAAAATTGCAAATTAAATCGGAAATACTTTCTGCTTCTTTCGAACGATCGTTATCAAGAAGCGGGAAATATTTTACATTTCATTCTATTCAATTAATGATCAAATGTGGGTTTTATATATTTCAGAAGTCGAAGGTACATTTTTATAAGCAATTTATACAAAATATTTAAAGCAATTTTATTATTATTTATTTATTCTCTATAAATTAAATTTATACCATACACTGTGATCTAACTTATTCTTTTATTCGGCACATCTTATATGCTTTTTACAGATATAAACAATTTTTAAATAACATTTACACCGTATAAAGTTACCGTGGCATGGTGCAAATTTAAATAAACACAGGAATGTGTCAAGTTGAAAATTAATTCATTTGATCATTATACTGTAATTGCTATTAAAGAAAAATGTAACTACATTGTGTTACACATAGACTATACTAAATTCATATGCGGACTGCGTAACATTTCGCGACAGCGTTTGCGCATTTAAGAACAGCAGTACGAGTTGCATGGCAGGGAGGAAAGTACTTGACGAATTCATCACAGTTATTTAAAATAATTTTCACATCAAGAAAAATTACTGAATTATGTGCTACTCTGAATTCATATCCTCCAAAGATTGAAAACCGTACACTATGTTTGTGTTACTTATCGCGAGATCCATCTCGAATAAAGATGACAATTACTTACGACAACGTGAAAATTGTGTGTGGGGTGAAAAAGTGCTTATAAGTATTTTAGACGTTTTATGATATATCTTGAATTGTGCAAACTTATTAATTTGTGTCGACATAAAAAGGAAAGAGATGGAGATATCAATGGGCGCATAGCCATTCTTATGCAAATAAGTTTGATTTGATTTAATATATTTTTTTTAAATCTGTTATCACACTTATGATATTGGGAACAAAATTTTAGTTTCATAAGTTTTCTAAAATCATAATTGTCATTACTCACAAATTTGACAAATATTTTCACTTAATTTCTGTTCATTTTTAGAGTAAAAATATCATTTATTACCAATTGTTAAATAAAAATCTAATTTATATTTAGTAAAATATTCTATTCGTGCATGTATATTTAACATGTAATTAATAATCAAATTTGAGATATCGCTGAATTTATAATATACAATTTTTTTTGAAATGTCCTCGGATGGATCGATATTAGATTTTACAAAGTGAATACATCTGGAATTTGACTACTTTATCGATAGATTAAAATATGATACTAAATTAGAATATGCTTTCCTCTTTATCGAATCTATACCATGTAGTCTATGAAAACTCAACGTCGGGAGGCTGTTGTTTCTAATAACATTAACAGCTGCTATCATTATGATTTTACTTCCCCTTTCATCACGTCTCGCTGTTGACCTATTTTTTATAACATTGTCTGTACCTGTAGTCTTACATGATGTATTTGAAAGATTAATATTACTATATACTGATTGGCGTCTAAAGTTTGAAGCAATATACAATTAGTATATAGCTTCAAGGTATAATGATTATCATTAAACTTATGCAAATTAATCACGAACGAATTACATTATATATAAAAAGTTGAATAAATAATTTTAAGTAATATTGTGAATTGTCCATTTAAATAAGTTATTTTAAAAATTATAAATATACGTCAGATTTAGATTAAGCTCTAGTTCAGTATCAATAATATAAGCATTGAGTCAATTACTTTTCATATGACGTTGAATTTTAATTTTAATTTTTAATGAGTGTATTTTTTGAAAATAAATTTATAATAATGATGGAATATATTGTTTATTATTTGTAATTCAAAAGATAGCACATAGTAACATTTTTAGATGAAGATAAAATACACATACAAATTATTGTTTTAATAAACTGTATT
>JABFOW010000273.1:0-13182 GCA_022817725.1 Archaeoteleia sp. ZL-2020 | reverse complement strand
TCCTATTTAATGTTAACGTAGGTAATACCCTTTATCATGAAATACGATAGAAGTATTTAATTACATACATTTGCTAATATGAATTATAGTTAGTTTGCTACCTAAGAACATATGCATTTCATTCTTTTGATATTAATAATAGTTGAACGTATTATTAATTTTAATTATAAAACGTTGATGTTAGTAAAGAATTTCTACATTTCTTTTTCATTTTTAGCTACTTCTCTTGAAAACTGCAACAAATATATGTGTATGTAAATGTTACAAGACGCTTTCCTTTACGAATTTCCAAAGTATATAAAAAACGCATCTCGATCTACGGGAAAGTAGCCACCTGTGGTTTTTATGGCTTTCCTTAGGTGCATCAAAGTACGTTGGGTGCATCAAATTAACATCCTGGCCAAAAATATATACTACATTTGAATTTTTTTTCTTTTTTTATCTTGTTTCATTTCTATTTCATTTATTAATAATGTGCAATTTAATTAATTTAATTTACATTTTATTTTAACGCAATTTCTTGCACTCTTTTACTTTTATTTTAATAATAATATCTCATAAATTGAATGAGATATTAATGAAAATAGTAACAACTTTTTCTACAAACTATAACAGACAGTATATCGCCATGAAAAATGTATACAAATTTCCTTATTTCAATATAGGTTTAAAATGAAATAAGGACAAATAAATATACATACAGAATAATTAATGAAGAATTTAAATTTAGTAAGATTTTGTAAAAAATTGTTAAATAATATTTTAATCATTGAAAATATCTTTAAAAAACTGTCGTTTGATGCAAATATTTTATTTCAAATGTAATAAACTTCGTTGCATGTCACAAAAATTTTTTATTAATATTTACAATTTATAAAGTATTTGTTTAAATGCAGTTATAAACCATGAGAATATATTACAACTTCGTAATATAATTTTTTTGTAGTAATTGTTTTGTAGTTTAGAATACTTAATTATTTTTAAATACAATTTTAGATGGTCTTGTAGACAACAGTACATGTATATTAAAATATTTATAATTATTAACTTTATATGATTATTATATATAATTATATAATTACATAATTTACTAATTTATTTCATAATATAATTTTATTATACAATTTAAATAATGCATTTCCAATTTATTGTTATACATATCTAGCCATATTTTATCGAAAACACATTGAAGATATTAGGTTCGGCTTCAGCAGTAAAATACGAGCCAATATATATCAACGTTTTGGTTGCCGGATTGCACTATTCATGTTATTGTCCATACTATTGCATTAATATTTAATCAAAAATACCATTTGTCAATGAAATTCCGTTTAATTTATTGTATCAACAGTGAACATTATTTCATTTATAATTATACATATATTATACAAATATTCTCTATTCAAATTATCATATTTTACGAGAAACATAATGTATTTTAAAAGATTGAGAAATATTTATGCGCAGTATGAGAAATATTAATTGTTCGTATAAATTTCTTATTTTTAATACTGAAAATAAATATAATAAATCATAAGGAAATAATACAAATGTAGTAAAACATTATCTATAAGCCAATTATTGAGGTCTAAAAATATAACCGAAACGTCTAAATAAAGTTTGATTTATTTATTTATATCTTTATATTTTCATATTTATAATTTTCATAATTATTTTTATTTCAATATTAAAAGATAATTGTAATTTTAATATTCTTAAAATTTTCATAATTCTTATTTACTTATTTTGACCCTTACATTTTATTTTTGTTTATATTTTATATAAACATAAATAGTTTGTAATTTATTAATGCTTACACTTTTTTACATTAATTATATTATTTGTCTGCAAAAACTGAAATATACTAATTTATTCAGTATTATATCAGAAAAGTTTAATATTTATATAATATATTACAATAGAAGAACAAAAATTCATGTTTTGTACTATTATTACTATTATTATCAGGATCCTTAAAAAGATATGAAAGAAACATAGAACTGTTGCGATATTCAAACTGTTCTTCTTTTTATAAAATGTGCTGAAGTTGGATTTTTAATGCAGAATGTACGATATATGATTCGCGTTAATTATTATTCATGATAATTACTATTTTTTTAAACTTATTTACATAGAAAGAAAATTAAGTACATATTTTTTTAATGGAACAAATTGTTTTGTTGAAAACAAGCTAATTTAAAATGTAACTATGTAAACCATTTTCTAACATTTGAAACACATGTATTTGACTCACATAAGAAATGTATTTGCCGGCGGCCAAATACATTATTTATTTCAATCAAATAAAATGTATTTCAGTTTAATGAATATTCATTTAATTCAAATAAATATTACATGAATCAAATAAATAATGTATTAGGCCGTCAGCAAATACGTTTCATATTTCAGTTAAAAATACATGTTTTTTCAGTGAAAAAATACATACTCGAAATTATTTCTTTGTTAAAAACCGAATTGCTTAAAATTTGATTGATACCGATACACGTATAGCAAATGGATTTATTTAGTCGAAATTAATCCAAATCTTACTAAATTTGCACATTTAACTTTTAAACTTTTGACCTAAAAAGTGAAAGTTACATGAGCCAAGTTAAGTAAAAATGTATCAACTTTTAATGTAACGTATAACTGATTATTATAAATATTTATATATTCGTAATTAATTTGTACGCCAATAGCGATTCATATTGCAACGTCACGTTTTTTGTGTCAACGAACGAATCGCAAGTATGTAGCTCCATGCAATTTCAGAATAAATCACGTTTCTGGTTCGGAAGGTCGTCTTTCCATTGCTCGCACTTGTCGAGTGCAGGAGTTAAGTGTTAAGCAGCCTGTTGGCATTCGTCGCGTGGCGAGAGCCCGGCGATAATAGACTCCCGGCAATGAATCGACGAAAGTAAATTATTCCTCCCGGCGGATGTAAGTCGGACATCGAAAGAGAATGGTGCCTCGAAATCGAAAGAGGGAATAGAGAACAAGAGGGCTGCCGTAGTGGCGATGGGGTCGCGTGCTTTAATCGTAAACTCGAGACGTATATAGACGTTGCTCCTTAGGCAACGCTCCCGCACCGAGAGAGGGTTTTACCGCGTTATTATTACTCTGCGGGATATGAGTTTACTCGACGATTGTTCGAGTTCAAATTTGTTCGCGATTCTGACAAAAAAAGGCAAAACAAAAATGCTGTATTCACGTTTTTCTGAAGCCGGAGGGAAGTTTTCTTGATTTCACAGTATCAACTAAGTATCAACTTGCAGAGTCTCTAAAAGTGATCGATATATATATTGAGAAAACTGAGTTTCAAGTTTTTAATTTCTTTTTTGGGTCACTCGGGATTATTTTGATACAGAAGGAAATTTAATAATATATTTTTCAAGGTATATGAAATAATAAACTTTTAGGAATATTATATTAGTTATATATTTCATAAAACTATTGTGATTTTTAATAAACAATATTTTTAAATGTAAAAACATAACTGTTCTTAAATATCAGTGTTTGTCTTAATAATATAATTCAGTAAAGGAGTTAATAATAGCTTAATAAAAATTAGTTGATTTCTACAATAATATTATGTCGACAACAAATGTAGAGGTCAGTATAATAATTTGAGACCATTTAATAATCTGTCAAGCATTTTTCAAGTAAAAATTATTATTAATAATTGGTATTACGTCTGCACATTTTTTTAATCAACGAATCTTTTTATCAGGAAATAAATGATTGTTATATATTATGAATTCAAGAAAATACTGTGAGTAAGAGATGTGGTATTACAAGCAATCCTTTTAAAACCTGTATTGACAAACCTTTCACAATAATTTAACCATATTTTTTCTACGCAAAAAAGTTTCTTACATGTAATCAAAATTAATGGCTTAAGTAAAGCAAAACTATAATAAAGCAAAATGTATTATTCAAAAATTAAATTGTTTCTACATTAGTTTTTATTATAATTTATAAAAGTCCGAAAAAATTAAAATTAAAAATAAATAATATCGTCATATTTATGTCAAATTGCGATTCACCACATTTTTAACAAATATTTAACTCAATATTTTATGACAGCAGAAGCCATCTTTTTGCTGAAGCAGTACATTTTATTTCCTACCTGTAACAATTTAGTCAGAACTTCCCAAGTAGCATTGTAAAACCTTGTGGAAGACCACTACGTGGTTGCTTCCGCATTTCAAGGCTTATGCTGACAGATGGTCAATTCGAAATGTTTTCTAATTTATACAACTTTTCCTTAAAATATTTGTTTACTCAAATACATTGGCAAATCAGTTATAAAATAAGTAAACAGAAACTTAGTGTACTTTAATGTACTAAATTACCATTATTCACAATAAATTATTAATAATTCATTTAAACAAAACATTTTTCAAAAAAATATACATTTAATTAAATTCTAACAAGTCAATGGAAACAAAAATCTACTTCAATAATAAAGATGACGGCTAATACATAGATTCAAATAAAATATAAACATATATCATCGTATAATAATTTGATGATGACTCACGCATTATTACGATCTTATTACTTCGCTGTGACGTCACTCACCTGAAACAACAGAGAATATATACGTTTAGATAAGGGCTATAAATAACATTCGCTTTCAAATAAAATAGCAAAAGTATTGTTTGACATTAGTATTATAAATGATGAAGTAATAAAGCATAATCATTCATTATAAAAGTTTATTTTAAAACTAAAATATAATTTTTTCAATTAATCACGCTAAAACATTATAAATTAAATTCTAAATTAAAATGCTAATAGCATCAATTATAATAATTTACCTCTTCGTGACTGTGAATAATTAATGAGTTGAAAAAATGTTCAAATAAATATTTTCAACTTAATAACGAAAAAAAGTATAAAATACTTAAAAAGATGATATTTAACAGTAAAATGTCATCAAGAAGGCTATAAATAAGATTTGTTATTAAATACAATTTAATAGATGTTAGCATTATGAAACATTATAAATTGTAAAGTAATGATGTATAAAAAGTTATTATAAAACTAAAAATATAAATACGTGTTTATCGTCTTTCATTATATAATATAGCGTAATAAATCAAACTAAACATGTCAATTCTAATTACGTTAATAATATGTTTTGATTTCCCATTCGTCATAGAGTACTTATGAGGAAATCATATTTTAAACATAATTTCGAGTTTTTAACTAATTAAAAAAATAAAAAATTTACCGTTCGCTAAGGACATGACTCATATATACGTAGAAATAAAAAGAACAAAATAATGCATAAATTATGACGTAATAATGTAAAATGTTTAAAAATGATTACAAATATAATTGCAATACAATTTTTACATTGATAAATTTTTCAGGTGCATTATAATTAATGAAATTGTTTGATTAATATATTCCAATAATGTAAGAAAGACAAATGTTAATAACATTTTAATAAATATAAGTATTTACATATTTTTTAACTTTGAATTAATGTTTTTTAAATTAAATGAAGGAATGTATACATTATTTTTAGCGAGATCATGGTTATGAATAAGAATTGATAAATTATAGACTTTTTGCAAGTAATCATTCCGGCCACAATGATTATACGATGATGAAGCAAGATTGCATATGTAGCTCATAATGCTATGAATAGATAAATCTAACATACCGATTATGATAGGGCAACAATTTTAGCGCCAAATTTGATTTTGAAAAGATCTCTTATTCAATAGGAAGATTATCAAGCCTAAATAAATTAACTATTGTGCGTATGTTATCAAACTCGATTGTTATCAGCTTGTAAATTTGTATTGCGTTTTAAATATTTCCTGTAACTATAATTATATATTTGCATAAAATAATGAATATTTAATGGAAATAATAAACCATAAAATATAAACTAGAAGTGAAATAGATAATTCTAAAACTATACATTTGTCTATACTATAACTCTGTTAATTCTTCAGGAATAAATTAAATTTATTACATTTAATATTAACGCTTAAAGTGTAACAATACATGTTGATACAAATCTGCAGAATAATTGAATTCTATTTTCCGGGTTTAATAATATTTTTCTAATCTGTTGTCAGACATATAAATTAACATTTCACAATTACACCTAGAAAATACCATAATGTGTTTAAGACGTAAGGAAATGTTTAAAAAAAAAATGTCTTTAATAGCAAAACGGTATCAAGAGTAGCATTCTTCGAAAGTATTATCGTAGCGGGCTCCAGCCCGATTGCTTTGAGTTCTGAAATTATTGATTCGTTTCGCGGTCTGCGTTTGGCTGTCGACCCCACCTCTCGCTGTGTTCCTCTGTCTGTGTGTCTCTTTCTTTCCCTGTTCCTCTTCCTCAAACCCCCATCCACCCACCACCCCCCTACCGCCCCACCCTAACAATCTCGTTGTATTCGAGTCACGATGCAAACTTTATGGCACCCATACGCTTCGAATCCATTTTCTACAAGTTTCGCGGAAATCGAAGCAAATACAATAGCGCTGCTATTTTTTCATTACATTTGCATTCTCTTTATTGTACGACAAGGTGCTTTTGTAACGCTGATATACGCGATCGAATTGAGACTTTAATTGATCATGATAATAACAATGGAACATTACAATACCGGAAATAAGAATTTAATATCTGCATTCATATTTAGACATTGTTCTATGAATTCAAAAACAGAATTTTATTTTGGATTTGGTGTTGTTATCAGAATCTTTTAAAGAAGAATATTTTAAATATCATATTTTAAGTTTTTCTCTAAAAACACATGTATCTTGTATTACAACATTCAATAACGCTATTATTAGTATTATTACACATCATTTTTTACGTAAAAAACGAAATATAAAGATTTGGTCAAATAGGGTGACAAATGAAAAAAGTTCCAACTCCATTAAAATTGTTTGGCTCTGTAAAACAGCGCTGCAAATTTTAAAATTTGATGAAGTTTCATTTACAGAAAGGTTTGAAATTCAACAGAGTTTTATAACGATCCTAAATCTACAAAAGTTATGACTCGAATCACATTTTAAAAAGTTTTAAAATAACAAAAAGTGATATTACCTTTATATAAAATTGATGTACAAGCTTTTAGGATGTATTAAATTTATATTCCAAACCTTTACATTCACTTTTATTTTCATATTCATCTAAAAATACATTATTTTGCACAAAACACATTTTTGCCGATGTATCAATAGTTATTTTTCAAATATGCATTATATTCTATTATTACATCTTTGACAATGTATACAGAAATATAAAGTTACATTCTTAAATTCTTTGTGAAACGTTCCGAGATTTAGAATTCGTATTGTAGAATATTAACATTTCGTAAATAGTTTGATCCTTGCTAACGTAAACTTTGTTGTGTCAACAGTTGCGTTGCACATATTTGTTAGGATGGAAAGAATAGCGTTATTTACAATACAACCTCTATCATACAATTTCAGTTTAACTTTGGCAAAAAGATTAAAACTGTGATGTATAGAATCGCATAACCGTAAATTGCAGCTTGGAGCAAGAAATTGCATACAATACTCCACAATATTCCTACGCATTGGAATACAATGAGATAGGTTTCTATGTTTCTGCAATCTACTCTATGTTTCTCTAATATAATAATGAAAACGGTTTAACTTTTTCAACAAATGTATTATTCCACATTCCAGGTTGTCATAAACGGAATAACTGGTACATTTAGTCAACGATGCTTTTCTATCATATAATATCCCTCACGTTGTTATTAAAATTAAAAAATTAATTGCACCCTCAGAAAAAATGTATTTCTATTCCACCTTAATAAATAATTTAGTTTCGGAATATAAAATGTATTTGGCTTGAATAAAGTGATTATTTATGTCAAATGAGGTATTACTTGGCCAGACTATATTATCATTGAAGCCAAATCAACATTTATTTAGCATGAACAAATTAAATGCAAATAAAATTTATTTTGTTTTATCAATTGTTTCTAAATATGTTAGTAAAGTCGCCTTTTTGTATAAATAATTATTTCTCGCTGTTTTTATGTAAATAATTTATCTCTTAATAAACATGCGAATATCGAAATAATTGATAAGATCATTGGAAAAAAGTGCAATATGCATCGTAGCCAGTGCTGTAATATCGTAGCTAGTACGATATATATATATATATATTAATGATTACAATATATTTTGCACTGTTTGCGATATAGTAAAATTCACTTTTCTTATTGTGAATGGTGGATATCCGGGGAATATGCTGAATGAGAGGGAATTTCCGAGTCGAACTTGTTCAATAATTCTTGGGTGTTTGCAGCAATACGAGGTCCTGGTATTGTATTGGTGAACGAATACAACTGTTCTTTTCATCAAATATATACTCAGAAAAGTTTTGCTGATTCAACAAGAATTTGATTGATTTAAAAACATTATATATTTTTTTTCGGTTAATAAAATGTTTTATTGAATTAACAAATGTATTTATATTAATTAAATAAAATGTTGAGTGTATAAGTTAAACTTTAAGTATCTAATTAAGATAATATTGTTCAAACACTTATTGTTTTGTTGACTTTTAAGAAAATAATAATACAAGAAACGTCCTTGTAGTTCTACGTAAAAGGAAGAATCACTTTTTATTGTTTCCAATAATTTTTTTATGATGGTTAGTAGCAAATTACTAACATACCTTTTTCTTTTGTATATTACATTAATGTTGTTTTTCTTCACCAGTAACAAGGGTGTATTGTGAGTTATACGTAATACTAGTGGACCACTGAGTCTTATTGAGCGAATGGGGCAAAATAGGCAGTTACCTTTAAGGGACGTACTATCTTTTTTGCTCTCGCAATTATCTGCAGTAATAATAGCTATATCTTCTTTGCTTTACTTGGTCTCAATTGTGATTATTGGAACGAGCATCCTGTAGTATTATATCTATGCTTGTCAATATCGGATGGCAATTTTATAAATTTATAATATATGAAAATTGTAATTCAATACTGTTTATTGTACCGTTGTTTCCCAAAATTGGAATAAAATGAAATTTTGCAAGGAACTGTGTATCATTTTCCAAATCTCAAATCACATTCACCCTGCTCTGTAGTTGAGTTCGTTCAACTCTCAAAGTACTATGAGGACAGTAAAACTTATCGTTCATATTTGCTCAGCAATTCTCTGAACTATGATATCAAATTAAATGTAAACAAACATTGGCATAAGTATACAAACGGTAGGTAAATATAAAACATAACGCTAATATTATTTTAATACTCCATTATTTTTTTACATTTGCAAATGCTATTTTTAATGTTCTTGCTGTAATTGCACGATCATTTTTTATCAAAATTCACATTCCATTTCCCAAATTTATAATCATCGTTATTTACACACGAATGCATTATTTTCTAGAAATAACATAATGCTGAATTTCATAAAATTAATACGATTAAATACAACATGCAATACTTCATTCAGGCATTTTGTAATAAATCTTAATAAGATACTGTAATGTGAAAAGAGTCTGTATTTAATATTAATGGAAATTTTTCAATTTGAATGGAATTTTCTTTTCTGAAACATCTGCAAAAATATTGAAGTCAGTAAAAATGTATGTAAGAGAATCTTGTAGTACTCGTTGATGCAACCTTTTATCACATCAATCTTTATGATCAAATCATGTTGAAGATGCTTTACAAACAGGAAAATTGTACATTTCGCTCTATTTAATTCCTTTACAAATGGACTAATTATATCATGAAAATACTTTGCTTAAATAATATCATGTCATATATTTTGTTTATTTTCTATTTTGTTTGTTTAAAAATAGTCTTTATAAACACCAATATTTTCATGGATAAACACGTCTACATTTGAAATTCAACTTTTGCACGATTTAGGACACGTTGTATAAATCGTTATGATGACATATAATTTCATATCATTATATATATGTTCATGCATGGTAATATAACTACATACATATTCTCATAATTTCACATTCGACCTTATACGATTCCATAAAAATCCTCATATATATGTAATAATGTATGATCATGAATGACTTTTATACGTATACATAGGGTGTTCTAATAACAACGATATTTATGTTAAATTGAAAATAAATAATTATTATTTATAAATAATTTGAACATTTATAGACACATATACATATGTAAATTATAAAAAATAGACTCGAAACGAACTTATAATATTTATTGCAATTACTATTTTTATTTCAAATTTGCGCAATGTAAAGCCATAATTTGAAATAGGTGGTTGTATCAAAATAATAAATTGTATTAATTTGGAATCATGAAAAATTTTGATTTTTTCAGTGTATTAGATACACGCAGAAATGATGTATTTACATCTAAATATCTTTATAAAATTAATCAATATTTTAAATTAATTTTATTGTTGATATCGTAATTGTTGACACGGTATTTTATGAATTATATGTCTGCGAAAGAAATTGCATTGAACCTGGACCACCTAGTACATTGGAGAATCAATATTCTGAATGAAATTGTGTAAATGTACGAGGTATAAAATGTCAACGAATAATTTTGTATTTTAATTTATTTTTATTTAGTTTTAATACATTTTATGCATGTTAAACTTTTACTTTAAAATGCTAATGTAATTAATGTTTAAATATATAAGATTTGTAGAAAATTGTCATATAAAATATCAAATATGCAACTTCAGAAGTGTATCTTGTTTGCAAATACACATACACGAAAATATTGTACTCAATATAAATAAATAACAAATAGAAATAGATCACATTTGATAATCCTACGTGCTATGTCCATCTTCTAAATGCATTTTTAAAACGATCTGTGTAGATATCAAAAAATATCTCAGTCGTAACTGAAAACGGATAAAGTGTAATTTTCTAAGATTTCGAAAAGTCAAGGCACGTGCGATCTAAACGAACAAGCCCAGGTCAGCGGTACGAAGAGACATTGTGCCTTGGTCGAAGGCTCAATAAATTTAAATTCCCAGCGACAACGTCATTTTATCGAAGTAGGATTTCGTTTTTTAGTATGCAACCTATATAAATGAAGAAAAATAGATTCGCAGCGTTTATCGAAGCGTTGATAAAGTTAGGAAAATATTACGTCACAAAATAAAGTGCTAATAAATCTTCAATAAAAATAATCATTTATTATTATTGCATTATTTTAAAATTATTACCTGAACACCCTACATATATTGTCATTATTATTATTATATGTTTAAGTTTATATAATAATAAACAAATAATTTTAAAGAACTGCCATAATACAATTATTGAAACATAATCTTAATAGGAATTTAACCTGATTTTAGTGCCTGTAGTTATGGAATATATATTTATAGAAATGTATATTATATTTATTTGTATAACGCTTTATAAACTTTGAATAATAACTTATTTTTAGTATCTTATCATAACATTCGTGTCACGGCATAATTTTGTATAAATTATTCAAACTCTACACTGTCAAAAATTTAGAAGCTTGCCTCTATTTTCGATCTTATATTGAAATACTACTGTCGCTACACAAATGTCCCATCGGCCTTTTCAAATTTACCCTAATCAAAGGGTAAACATAGAAGGTTATGACGGCATAACATCTTTCGATGCCATGACCTTATATGCTTACCCTTTGACTCTTTAGTCACAATTTCGTACGGTCTCATACTTTATAATAATCTAAGGTTTAATTCTAAATTGATTCAATGAGTGAAAACATAAATAAAATTTTAGTTTTAGTTCATTTTAGTTCACTACATTATTAATATAAGAAATGAATTATTTTCAAATATTTTATTCTTATTCATATAATTTAATATGGCTTCGATTTCTACTTTTAAAAGTTCTTTTGGAGACTTAATATTGCTAATACTTTATTTTGTATAATTAAACTTGCTTCGTTCATGTTTATATAATTTAAGACTCTTTTACTCAGTGTTTTTAATGCAGGTGTTTTCAATCTATATTTATTTATGCATTTCTTTTCAGGAATCAGTATATTGTGCTGGAATATCAGAGTGAATAGAACACGGATGCTTAACGTACGAGAACAACGAGAAAGACGTCTTCGTCGAAGGAACAGATGTCGTCTAGATGTCCCAAGGTCCCTGAAGTGCCTCCAGTTTGTCTCTATTTGATACATCTACATAGCTACCGGTGAGGAAACGAAAGACGCGCGAGTAATTCTTATCTTCCGAAAAATAGAGATCATATATGATAGGGTGCAAAGCATCAGTGTCGTAACAACTTTTTTCATTTTCTCGTCATTTTTTTGATTGACAGACGCGATGTAAAATCGACTTTCGCAAATCCGCGAATGAATCATCACGGGCGTAAGAGATTTGAAAACTCGCGCAGGCTCCATATCGGATTACTATTGAACTCGTATACCATTGTTGAGATGAATTGGCTGTAAAATTAATCCGCACAAATCTTATTAAAACTTTCGCGAATTGAATATTGTAGCAAATTCAGAGGATTCACGGTGAAATTTAATTATTGAACATAATATCGATATTTAATTACGTCGGTATATGTATATATACATTTCTTTATTAAGGAAGGTTAATGCATTATATATTCAGCAAAATTTAATTTATGTTTCTGCTAAAATGAGAAATAATGGGAACAAAGTTATAGAAAGTTTAATTATTATAATTTCTACTTTTAATGTAATTTTAGCAAAATTATCAAATATATTTTCTGAAAATTAAGTTATTAAATGAGAAGTTTTATTATATTATAATTATTACTGCAAATAATAATATACCAATTGTAATATAAGTTTAAAATAACAAAGATTTAAAATAACAAAGATGAATAATAAAAATAGAAAATGACGACGTTTCGGTTCCAAATTCGGAACCCTTTTCAAGAATATATAATATGGCAAAAAGCCATAAAATAATCAGAGTTGACATATATTTATATATTATTTTTTGAGAAAATAATCTACACAAAAGATTAGTCTCTGAAAAAAACAAATTAATCCTATTAACTCCTAAGTTGACACGAGAGATTTGAATTCTATTTATGATAGACTTATTCATTTATCTTGATTACACTTCTGTTCTTGTACATCTTTCTCAAAATAGGATTGTTTATTATTTCTTTTATATTTCTTGTTTATTTCGTTGTATATTTGCTTTTTG
>JABFOW010000272.1:0-13184 GCA_022817725.1 Archaeoteleia sp. ZL-2020 | reverse complement strand
GTCATAAATTCTGAGTGGCCTGGATTCTTCGGTAAAAAACCGTGGCTTCCTGGCTTGAACTATTACTACATCAAAATAATTTTTCCATTCATCTCCTACAAGGTACCTCATACCTTTATCCCTGTAGAATTAGATTCAAATAATATTATTTATAGATGTATTTAAATATGCCATTAAAAACCAAATATTGATATTTCGTACTATTACTACGGCATGTTATTTTAACATTATTTAGATGTCTTTGCTTATTTAACAATATACCTATTATACCTATCTTTCTGAAAGATTCCGCCCTTCTAGAGTCATCAAATTAAAATGTTTAATAATATTTTATCATTATACTTACACGAAATGAAATGGACTATTTGTCACTAAGAACATTTTCTTTCCAGCTTGTAGTAATCGGTCAAAGAACGATATCAATTCTTTATTTGACTCCAAATACTTGGAAAAGTTGTCGCCAACCATACCGTGCATTATCGGATGACAAGTTTGTACAGAATTCTATATTCAGCATAAAATTATTTTTTGATGTCAGATAATTATACTATAAAATAGCTATACAATTTAAATATTCGATACAATTAATATAGAATAAAATAATTCATTAATTATTCTTAATGTTTGTTTCCGCATATTTTAAAACGTTGTAGTAGTATGATTTTAAATAAACTATACGTATATCTGTTACATATATTCAGTTTCACTATAAAATTCCCATTCTTACTGAACAGGACAACAATAAATATTTTCTAATTTATAAAATAGATTTCAATTTACAAGACATCAAAATATAAGAATTATATAGATTGTTTCTAGTAGGGGAATATAATTTTCTTTATGTGAACGATGTCAATGTCAACTTTTCAATAACGGCGTAATTTCAAACATTATAAATTAAAAAGAGTTAATTAGCATATTTTATCTTATATCTAATATGTTTTAGTAATCTTTGAATAGATCAGAAGTATAATTGATAACAATTACATTGTTTGTACAAACATATGACGTAATCTATGGTTCATACCGGATAAAAGTATTTTACTTAGAATTATTTACTAATCTTTTATAGATTACAGTCCATACACGGAAAAAATGTATAGCAGGCACAGCGATAATATTGCCACAGTAGCGATTTATATAGCTACGATAACCATAAGTATAGCTATTGTAGCAATATTATCGCTGTGCCTGCTATATATTTTTCCCGTGTATATTTCTATTTAATTTCATAATCAAGTGTATTTAATAATCTTATTTTTATATGTATTCATACTTTAAAAGTGGATAAATTTAGAGATATAGTATTTGTATTCGTTGTACTATTAAGTATATAAAATGCCTTTCTGTTTTCTTATCTTTTTTATAGTAACAATAAATGAAAAAGTGTATGTCTGTAAACTATTCGACTGTCATTTTATTTATGAATTTTGAATACTTTACCTTAACATCTCTAAAAAGTATCTCAGGATGATAGTCTATATGATTCCTCAAGAAATATTCGGTGACATTACAGAGTAGAGCCATTTCCGGTACCGAGAATAGGTCCGCCAACTGTACCATTTTTGTTCGATGCAGTCCGTCCTGGAAAAGCGATTTCCGATGGCCAAAAGATTATTTTAAACATTTGACAAAAATGTCTCTATCGGGACTACACACTTACCTTCTACTCTTCGCAATAATCCAAAAGTTCCATTTGTAAAAATATACAAGTTGTAACATGCAAAAAAAAGACATTGAGGTCGCGAGTTGATATATGAGGGACAACAAGTATTAAAGGATATTACACAATAATAAACAGATTATCAAATCCTATTATTTCTTTTATGTTGCATTATATTGTAGAACTCGAAAAACCAAAATTTGTACTAATGTTTTATTCTTAATTTACAAATTTAAAATATTATTCCAAATGGATGAAAGTGGAAAAATTGTCATTGGTTGTAATCACTCATGAGTACAAAAATATACTGCAATTTCTTTTTCAGTTTTTCGAACCCGACTCCTACTCAAAATAAAAGAAATTAAGAGGATATACTTTAAAATCCTTCTTATTAAGATAACACAGAAAACTGTTTGCTTGAGTCACCCAAAGATGTGGATAAAATATGATTAACAAAACTCTGGTTAAGACAACCATAATCTTTTGTTACACTTTTGTTCACAACCGAACCGTTTTTTTATCTGAACCAAAATTTGGTTGAACATATTTTAACCAAACCATTAGACGACTCAACCAAACAATTTTACTCAGAGTAACATTGCAATATTATATTTATTTTATGTATTCACAGATTAATTGCATTCAGAATATGTAAAGTTTCTTCAAAGGTAATTAATAGGATTTGAATAAAGATTTTGTTACATTGTGCATATTTTGAATATTGAAATTCTTTTAGGGTGGGTTTATGAATCATGAAATAGGGGTACACGTAGATTATGGCATTTTATATATTTACATGGGAACTTTTATGGGGATGTTCCACATAAGCAATGGGGATGATTCGGTTCTTGTAAAGCCTCAAAACTTCTTCGTCTGGCACAGGATGTAGACCTCGATACACGGTGCCTAACTGAATCTGCAGGAAGCTGTCAAGTTTCAGTAAAAGACCCTTCTCGATATCGTAGTGCAAACCACGAACTGCGAAACCCTCTCTATATTCCAAGTCTGCAATGCCCTCAGGGTACTGTGATAATTAAGATATAGTAAACAGTTCAGAGTGTTCAATAAAGTGATATATTGCATCATTATTTTTAAAAGACAGAATTTGAATGATTTTACAAATAATATGAATCATTTAAAATTATATTAATTACAAGATTTTCGATTACAACATTAAAAAAGAAAGTACCAAATAATAGTTAAATCTCGATAATAAAAGTGCATAATTTATTTCTGTCTAACAACCAATAACATCCCAGGCAGAAATATAAGGATATGGATGGTTATGCGTTTATTAGACATATATTATATGTATAATATACGTAAGTATTCTATTTGGGATTGCTCCAATTTATGTATTCCATATTTTTCTTAAATGTAGCGTATAAAATGTATAAAGAATTGTCGTATAAAACAAATAATAGTTGTTATTACTTTTAAAATAAAGTACTTAAATAAAATAGTACCTTTGAAAAGTTAATTTTTCACTTTAAACGTTCTACAGGAAATGATAAAGGCATAGAATTACGTTCTTCTGCTTCAAATTATGAATACACTGGGCTTTCTATGCACCGACCGCACAAGCAGAAAATTGATTTCTTATAATTCATTAAATACAAATTTATAAGTATTCTGAAAGAAATCTATTATGAATTTGTATTGTGAGAATAACATGTAAAGAGGAGTGAAAGAAATACAAATTAATAACATTTTCGGGTAGTTTTTTAGGTTAGAAATATTGTGATAATACAAAAATATATCAAGAGTACCTGATATTGAGGTTATTAAAGACATTCTCAATTAAAAGTGCCCATCTTTTATTTTTAGTTAACCATTAACATTATTACAAAAAAGGAAGAATTGATGACAGTAACTGATCGAAATTGATGACCAAGTAATTAAACTTTATTTGAAAATTGCTTTTCTTGCTTGTAACCAAAATACCGCCAGCAAAGACAAAGTATGGCTAGACGCCACGCTCAAAATTGATTTAGGTCAACCACCTCATGCACCTCCTGTAGCGAGATCCTTGAAAATTGAAGAATGCTCTAATGCATTTTGACAAAGGACAACGTTAAATTTGATCACATGGAAATTACATTACAAACGATTCTTTCTTACATGCTAATCTATGAAGAATTTCCTTTTTTTTAATTACGATTCTAACTGTAAATCATCATGGCAATATGCTAATTGAACATCCTTTGCGGTTTTAAATTTAACAGGTTTACATCAGTATTTCTCTTTTATTGTTTTTAGTTTCTTAATTATTTTCCCTATTTTCATTGAACTTTCCTGATCTGAAGATGTTCACAAATATTTTAAATGAAAACTAAATTGCTGATTTTAGAGATGGTTATACACTGAGAGAAAAAAAAAAATTTGGTAGTACTGGCAACTACGCCGTAACGTTGGAGCAACCAACAAATTTCCGTTGAATCAACTGGATATTCTTTGAAACAAATATAATCTAGTTGAGTCAACTTTCAAGACGTTAATCCAACAAATTTACAGTTTTACTACGTTTTTTCTCAATGTATATAATTTATTTTGTTTCAATTTCCATTTTTTTAAACTAAATCTTTCCTGCTTATAGCAAAACGTATTTAATTTGAAGCTTCATGAACCTGACGTTGTATTATATTAAATGTCAAATGTTTTGTTTCACCTTGTATTTCTTCATAAGCATGTCACGACCTAAGTTGTACAGCAAGTAATCTAACTCCGGCTTGTAACAAGCGAGAGTGTAGTCATAATCGAATCCATAAACTTGAACTTCCTTTAGATCCAGTTCGTTGCATGCGAAAACACCTTTTGGATCGACGTCCTGAGGTAGCTTTTTGGCTGTGGGCAGAATAAAGAAATACAATAATTAATTAGTTAACATAAACAACATGAGCATACGTGATTCGTCGCTAAAGTGAATCATAATTAATGTTGCGGGACCATACATAGAGGAGTTACGAAAGAACTTTCACTCAAAGAGGATTTCGTGAATTGGGTCATACCATTTCAGGGCTCTAAGAAATGACGTAGGATAAAACTTTCACTCGCGTTTGCGTCACAACAGGCATTCTAATTTGGAAAATACGCGTGTATCACCATACATCATAAAGTTGAGGCTGAAATTTATGTCCGGGTGATAAAAAGTGAAACTTTCTTGAGCTAATAATAGATATGTTAATATACCACAACACTTTCGTTTCGGGCACATTTTCAGTCTGTTAGAAAATATGATCTCCTTTGTACTTTAAAATTAAATTAATTTAAAAGTTGGTTTTCAGATGCATAAGAATTTCCTGTTTCCAAAAAAAGAACAAAAGTACCAAAAAAATTGGTACCGTGAGACGAATTGAAAGGCATTAAACCTTTAAATTCCAGTCTATTCTTTTTTTACCTTTCCTTTTTTCGTGTAAAGAAATTGAAAGGGACAAATGCCATTTCATTTCGTTTTCTGTAAAGAAATCAAAAGTGAAAGATACAATTTTATGTTGAATTTGGTTTTGAATATAAAGTTACATGAATAATGTATATAATAATTAAATGAAATATATGTGGATTTCAATAATTATGAACAGATACGCGTATTCCAAAAATGTAAATTAAATAATTTTGCTACTAAACTTTCGTCACAATTTTAGAAATCTGAGAAATAGTAAAAAAGAGAATTTGGAAAAAGACGTTTGTTGTAATTAAATATGGCGAGAGTTGTATTATATTTTCACACGTTAACAATGCATCTGAAATTAACAGCTGTTTGCAATATACGTTTGAAACAAAACGGAATTTCTTTTATTATTAAGAGCGTAAAAGTTTTCTCTTTTATAAAATGGTTACAGGATAAACTCCACTTTACAAACTCGCGTAACAAAGAAAGAATTAACGTAGGCTGAACAAAGGATAGGTTTAGAGTCTTACTTTTCATGGTTCTTTGTCGATGTTTAAATTTACAGAAATGACAAAAATCACAAAACGTGTACTAAAACAAGTATTATTTATTCGAATAAAATCATCAATAAATAACATACAGAACGTTTCGGGGTAGAATTTTATTATATCCTTTGTCAAATACCACAGAGAATAATCTACCATTATAATATAGATGATCCAATATTTATTGAGATATTTCGATTTACAAAGAAGTCTCTTATCTTAAATATCTAGGAATATAGTAAATTAAAATAACTTGTTATAAAGGGAATTTAAAAAAGTCATTGAAATGCAACTTCTTCTTTATAATATAGCAGATTGTTTTAGAGATATTTAAGATATTTGAAACTGAGCAACGTCATGTAACTTAATTGTATTTACACAGTATTTAATTTACTCGAAATGGTTCGACCTATTCAGAAAAAATATGCGTAGGACAAGAAAGTCAACGATTATTATATCTTTTCCATACTTCATATATCAAAAGATATTCTTGAAAAATTAATTTTTATTTCTACCAAAGTATTAGAAATTGCGAACTACTTGCGAAATCCTTTTTTAACAATATAAGCATTTTGCGTCATAAATCCAAGAAAAAGTTTCATAAGTTGGTTCTGACGTATTACAGACACGTAATTTCAATTATTTGTCTACATTTCATACGTGCATAAAAACAGGTGTAAAAAACACATGTTAATAAGATTATTCTTCTACAAATATTTCGAGTCCCACTTTTCATGGTTTTCGTTTTCGATTTATATTATTTTTAAATTATTATCATTATTTATTTTAGATATATTATGAATTTAGGCTAAAGCGGGAATTTAAATATGAAAAATTTGTATTATTCAAATATTTGTAGATTCGGTACACACAATGCAGAAGCATTTTTACAAGGCTGATATTTTACGAATGATTGATTATTTAAAATCATGTTTGTTGTTTGTAAATATTTTATATTTCATATTGTAAAATACAATCTTTAATACATTAATAAATCCAAACAAAACCTACATGCTTCAAGATAACAAATAAAAAAAGTAAAATTTCCAAATACTTCATTCAAATAATTCATTCATATCTATATTATTAAATAATGTTGAAAAGTAATATACATCAGATATTTATGAAAAATCCTTCTATTGTTTATATGATTTTAATGCTGTTTTTTTCTTTATATTACAGTAAAGGGTACTATATATTTTATGTAATAATTTACTTTGGTCATGTAAATGTGAAAATTTATGACTTCCTCTTTCATCTCCTGCATTGATATATACTTGAAATTTAAAAAAATCACCTCTGCTTGACAAAGGAAGGTAAGAGATGAAGGAGGAGAAGTTAAAATTCTTTCCATGTGAATGAAGTGGGTCAGAGACCTTGAAGATTATCTATTTTTATAGTTAGCCTACCTACCTATTACTCACACAAAACGTATATAAAAAGATTCCAAAAATGTCCGCCTAAGTCACTTTTATAATGCACCCTAACTGAATTCCTTTACTTATGCTTATATTTGTATAGTGTTATTGACTGGAAAATTGGCTGGACATCAAGTTGAAAAAAATCAATGGCAAATTCAGGAATTATTTCTTAATCAATAAGTTTGTTGAGCTACACTGAGAAAAAGGATTGATTAATGTTACTAAATATATTTTTAAATACGACCAACTAAATATATAGTAATATTTATTAAATATGTTACATCTAAACTTATATTTAATAATATTTATTACGTACGAAATAAACATTACCGTATTGTTACACGTGTTAATATGAATTGGATAGGTTTTAATAATTAATAAATATAAGATTACACGTAACATATTTAATAAATATTACTATATATTTAGTTGATCGTATTTAAAAATATATTTCGTAACATTAATCAATCCTTTTTCTCAGTGTAGCATTCGCATTTGAAATGAATGAATAGAGAAAATCTTACACTATCGTGATAAATTCACTAATGTTAGTTTTAATTAAGAGAAAGTTTACATTTTAAATGATAATTGTAGAATGTAATTTTGATCATTCGTGATGCGGGTCACTGTCGATTATTCAAATTATATATGGATGCTGTTTCTTTATGTATATTTACTGGAATTCTCAATACAAGTAAATAGAATCGACAAAAAATAACATTTGTTTGCAAATAATTACTCTTCAATCTTTTCTCTTTTATTTTACTACTTTAAAGTTATTAAACTAATTTACACATTAGTTTTGACATAGAGTTTGAAGTATTAAATATTTAAACTAAATTTAAAATGCGATGAAAAAAGTAATGCATGGACACGAATTTTGTGTAAAACAGATGTTTTGTATTAAACAGGTACATGTGTAGCACAGAATTTTGTAGCATCGGAATGTCATACAATTGTGTAACAGCATCGAATAGCGTTGCTAATGTGTAGCATTCCTATTGTGTTCCATTGCTAATGTGGACCATTCCGTAACATTTTTGTATTTTACGCGCCAGGATTGAGAGAGAACGATTAAGAAATGTTTGAGTATAGAAGATATGTAAGTATAGATGTTTATTCAATGTCATTATGCAAATTCGATATTTAATTAATACCACTTTAAACTTAAATCTTTAAGAAAACTTAAGAAAGTAACTGTTTTTATGTTAGAAAAAAGTGGTATATGATATCATTATTAAACTTGTTAAGCATATTGATAGTCTTCTTAAAAAGTTAACTATGTATATGGAAAGACCATTAATAAAACTTATAAAATCAATAGTTTGAAAAAAACTGAGTGGTTAATAAGATTACTTACGATGTTTCAGATATTTTATATATAAGCGAAATAAAAAATGCTTTGAGTACAAGATTAAAAGAGCATCAAAAATTAAAATAACAGAAACCTCGCTGTTCTATTATAGTCTGTGTCGGAAATAAAGAGCATTCTATTGAAAAGATTAAGTAATTCATAATGAAGCGTATAATTGGAATCATTTGGTGCCAGAAATATAACAAATGATACGTAAATAAACCAACAAAACGTGTCTGGGAAATTAAATTATACAAACAACATATGATTTATATAACATATTATCATAATATTTTACTAACCATTAAACAATTACGAAACTTTACCTATAGGTTAACTTTTCAAAATAATTGATGATATAAATCTGTTATGATAATTCAGATACAGAACAGATTCAGACGCAGAACATTATGTTATTTAATTAATTATTCGATTTACTTTCAATTTGATTTATTTTCTTCAGAATTTGATTTAACGAGGACATTGTTAATCATATAACAACATTTTCGTTTCATATACTAAATGTTTAATTCAAAAACTCCGGTTAAACAATAACTTTAGTTATTTCCAGAATAAACTTTCTTCCGACTGTAGTCATGTAACATCACTGGATATAACAGATATTCCAAATATGTTCCTTCTGTCTAAGCTGAAATCTTTCGTACTTCTGCAAGCACCTGCTCCATGGTTGGTTTTCACCATTTAACAGAAACAACCAATAATTTGGACCGCACATAGTCAGTCATACAAAATTTCTTGTACATTCTCCAACACATGTTATTAAAATGTAGTATTCTGCGTATTCTCTTACTTTTGTATCCAATCTCAAAATTACTACACTCGTGATAGAATGGTAATATAAGTAATTTTAGTGATACATGTACAAAAGAAATATTGTTCGCATTCTATTGTTTGTCATAAACCATTTTTCATCTGCATGTTTATATGTTCGTTTTCTGCTTGTGTAGTAATATTTCCAATTACCATATAGAGATACGTAATTTATTCACAGCATAGTTTTCCACGTATACATGAAAAATAAATAAGATACACCTCAATAGTGAAAAATATTCTGCAAAATGTTTTAATAATTTACATTTCTACTTGAGACTGAAAGAAAGGAATTCTATCAAATATAGCACGTCAACGATGCGAATTTTTATGTAATTTTTAAAAGTGTTATCCACTTTAGTAATAATGTAGATAATTATAAATAAGACAATAATACAAATTATATTACAAGATTCTTTTAATAATATATAGTAAGAAGTATTATTTTTTTAAATAGCTCATTTTATACCAGTGTTCGTTAAACAGCTACATATACAACATTGATTTTCACAGAAGCCGCTAAACTGCCAAGTTGCCGTAATTTCTTCTACATTATTCTCCTCCGCGTGAGTGGTGTTTGTAGAACGAACAAAGTACTCAGTTGACTCGACAAAGAAAGTTAAAATTTAGTCAAATACAACCACATCCACAATGTACAGAAATAATATTTCCTTTTCAAACACCAAATTTATTTACAACGTTTCCTCATCTCATCCTTACCATTAGGCAGTAAACATACTAATACCAATGTTAACTATTTTCCCATAGTAAACTTATTTAAATTACCACCAAACATTTGTCTTAACGTGACAACCAAATTTATAACTATTATAAATTTGTAAAATTTGTTTAATACCTGATGAAGACTAGAAAGAATAACAGAAGCCAATTGTATTACAAACCTGTTTTTTGTACAACTTTCCTAAAAAACAAAATTAAGATTGAACAGTTGTAAAAAGCTATTATTTCCTTAGTGTCAAGTTGTTTAAATCTATATCTCTTCAAAAACCTCCATCATTTCGGATCAGAACATTTTCAACAAACCCTACCTTTTAAAATGCCTTACGAAAAAGTGAAACGAAATGTAAAATAACGTTCACCTTGATGAATACTTTCGAAAAAATACGAAAAACAAAGAAAGATGATGAATTTTTTGTCTGCATGCCCTATATACACAAGCGCAGAATGAGGTGATGGACCACTCGAGTGGCTTAATGGACTGTCTGTATAACTCGTATGACGCATGTGTGTATTCGTGTTGATAGGCATAAGCAAGCACACAACTTTGCGAGCCGATCCTCGACTTCAGGCCGACGACATTTTAAACACTGGAATAATCGAGTCTCTCACAAAGCTTTCGTGATGGATAAGCTATGCGAAGGAAGAAATGCGCCGTAACCGTTACAGACGTTTGAGGCTACGCGGCTCTGTCGTCGTCGTCGACTCCATTCGAATCGTAGGATGCACGCTCTCGCACCGGAAAGGGAAAGAAAAATAGAAGAAGAGGCACGAAATATATACATCGAGCGCTTCCTTTTGTCTCGGACAGGACACTCCCCCTCGCGAATTATTTATAGCACGCTGATGATGAGATGCGCCTGCATACTAACTAAATACGCGCCCTACACGTACACATACCTATTGCGCACACTTCGCGACTCGAATGACTTTTTCAAGACGTCTTTAAACCGTCTTAAAAGCGCCCGAATGACGTTTCTGAGATGCTACGCTGACACTTTATTGAGCGGACTTATTAGGTTTAAAGACCGAGTTATCGTCTCGAGGTTCTAAAGATAATAAATCTCGAATATACAATGTAATAAATTCGAACGTGTTATTTGTGTGGGTGTTTATACGTTTATACACGAGTTGCAAGGATCGCGGCTAATGGCACGTTCGTTTTCAGAAAGTGCCGGGAGAACCTGACGTAAGCAGCGGAGCCTAGCAATTTCGGTGCCCCACAATTTCGCCGATTACATCTTGAATGCCTAGACGAATGAACGTCCCTCCTTCCCTGCTTCGCCCCTACCTTTCTTCCTTTTCCGCAATGCCGGGGAAAATATTTCCAGTGAATCGCACACTGAGAAAAATTTCATTGTAAAAATTACCATAAGGGAGACAGGGAATGCTTGTCGCAGGGGTTGGATGTCACAAAGGCCGTAAAATTTTTTCGACGCATCGAATTTAATTGTCTATAACACCATTTGAACATAATAAGAAACGCAATCGACCAAAGTTTCAAACAGGTCTAATCTGTAATTATTTTTTTATGGACGTTTCTCACTTTCAGGAATGAGAAATACATTGTTCAGAAACTCGTTAATTTTCTTTCCTCGTATAACAATTTGAAAATTGTATAAAAAGTGGGTTTCTTAATTGTAAGTAAGACACATACCACATAATTTTCGATTGATAATAGTAATACATGAACCAGAATATCCGCCACTGGACGCTCTGATAAGGTGCTGCAAAGCATCAGAGCAACACTTGATGCAGCGGCGATTTAAAATTGCAATAACTAAGGTTGACCATACCCCAATAAAGCGGTAAGCAATCACCTCGTGGCAAAACACTCGCCATCTGTTGGACGTAGTACGTTTGCTCTTTTAACCAAACGTTATGCCCATAATCAAAAAGTCACTACGGACACATCCAACTCCGAAGACTTTGGTTAGTGTTTGATTAGTTACTTGATTAATAATTATTATCGTCTTTGTAAGCTATCTGTTTTTGATTAATAATAATTATCGTCTTTGTAAGCTATCTGTTTTTAATTAATAATAATATTATGTTGTGTGATATAATTGCACCAAGCCTACTTCAGTATACTTTTAAATTCAAAATGTGTTACTGAAATTCAAGGCCATCTTCAAATAATCCATGACATTTAATTTTAATATAATTTGTATAATTTATATAATGCTATTATTGAGGTGTTATGTCTGTAATTGGGTCAGCTGTGAACTCATTTTGAAGATGTATTTCAAGTTCTTAGGGATTTTATTGCGTTATAAAAAGATTCCCCCAAAAGTATGTGATCAACCCCACGTCTGGGTCACTATATTTATAGTAAACGTAACTATAAATATATAAATAGTTTCGTAATATTACGTGTAAGGACCCAAAAACCCATAGTATTTTACAGAGATCAATGACTTCCCACACGAAACCTAAAAGATAGATCATAATAACTACCCTAGATAACTATCCAGATATAAAGCCATATTGGATTAAACCATTGATTAATTATTTATTACTCATTTTTATTTTCCTTTGCTAGTCAAAATAGAATCTCTTAATAACTGCAATAACTATTTGATAGAGATAATCAATTCACTGCTAATTCTGTTTCTGTTTATTTATAATTCATGTGGTTTTCGTAATAGTAACCTAGTAAATATTTTGGTCCGACGAGGGGACAATGTCGCATCAATATTTCGATCGAACCGGATGCAGCTGCGCGCAGACTGAAGGACGTCCGGCTGCGGTCAGAAGGAGCTCCGAAATTGATACAAAAGGGCGACAAATTTGAACCGAAGATGGACCAAAATGTAGTAGAAGATGGCAACCACACCTAATCAAAACAATACCGAAGATGAGCCGCAAATGGCATCCACACTACAATTAAAACAATACCGAAGGTGTCCCGAAAAAGACAAGCCTTTGGCATGCCACCTCCGACCCGCCTTTGAACCACTAGTAAACCACTTTCGCCTGAACTACGGTTAATTCTTTAAATGGTATTTTGTATGTCATGCCACCTACGGTGAAAGCGCCATATTTGGTCAACCCAATTTCGACATTGTTTTAATTCAAATGTTCATGCTACCTTTGGCTCGAACTTCGTTCAACAATCAAAGATCCACCTTCAACGAGAATGCGGCGTCACTTCAAACCAGGTGTAGTTTAATTTATGATTATAGTTTTCTCTGAAATCTGGATGGTTATCTTAACTATGAAATACGGACGACACAAAAAATAA
>JABFOW010000271.1:0-13187 GCA_022817725.1 Archaeoteleia sp. ZL-2020 | reverse complement strand
TATTTAAATAGTTTCAGCTTTATATTTGTAATTGTAAATACAAAATTACTGTTTATATTACTTTGCAATTTATAACATGTATACCTTGAGGATTGAAAAATCCTGTCATCCAAAATTTCGGTGGTCTTCCTGCAAACAGCCAATTAGAAAATTGGTGATTTCTTTCTAGCAATTCTGTAAACCAAAAGCCGAGTGTAGATGATTCCCAAGATTTTGCTTTCCACGTCTTTGGAATTCGAGCATCATATATATTGTCAAAAGCGTCTCTTAATTGCTAGAAATACAATAAAATGTCTCAACGTATGAATACAAACTAATTTAATTTAATACTTATTGTATATTATGCAATATTAATTGGACATTGATAATTAAATGGTGAATGTTAATAATAAACACAGTTTTGTACTTACATCATTCATTATAATTACGCCGTCTATGGCTAAAAGCAAGTCCTTTAGCGTTTCATGCACGAGTTTGATAACTACTTGAATTTGATCAATTTCTTGCTTCAAGAATATATTCATTGAAACTGTAATTCCCATTATTCTCAATCTAGAATTTTCATATAACGGAGATATATCTCATTAAGTTATATCGCGAAGACATAATAATCATTATCTATTAAGTTAGTAATTTATAATTGAAAATTCAATAAGCTTAATTGAAAGAATCGGTAATTTGCCATCATGTTTAAATGTGTTTTAAAACCAATCGTAAAATATTATAGAGTTATACAATATACAAAATAAGTTATTTTAAATGTGATTTATAAAATCCAGATAATTCCATTATTATGTTGCAAAGAGTATACAAATATGATAGTAGGAGACTTCCTTTTAATGATATTACAAGTGTTTTATCAACAACATGGAGTCTTTTAAATATACTCAATTTTCCGCGGTATTATTATTATTATAAGTAGTCAGTTTTGTTATATTTCCATCACAGGCAAACTGTTTCAAAAGAAATCTCAAATCTGTTATTTCAACGTAGCAGAAAGATACTTTGTAGGATAAACTACTTAGTTGTTATAATAATTGTAAATTGGTAGATTATTATCAGAAAAATATATAAAAGAGAATAAGAATGTTTCGGCATTTACAAATTTTTAATTTTATATTTGAAAATTAGAAATTTTAGACACTTCCAACTTAATTGTAAGCTTTTCTAGAAATAAAATTTATGTTAACCCATAAAAAAGTCATACCCTTCAAAAAACCTCACAACTTTTACTTTCATATAAATGTTTAGACTTTTGTGATGATACTCATTGATAGTTCACTTGAAATCATATCCTGAATTTTTTTCCAACTTTAAAAAATTTTACGTTTAAACTTAAAAAATGTCCTTCTTTATAAAAACAATTAAAAACATAATTCATTTGTCTTGAATTTAGATATTATTTAATTATTTGATGAATTGAACGTCATAAATAGAAATGATTTCTGAGCATTAATTAAAGTATTTTATTTCACATATGTTGAAATATCCCCTAGCTAACGACTCTGGACTGACATAAAGTTGCCTAACCATTCAATGATGAAACATCTGATGATGTCAGCAATGGTTTACCATTGCGGTCGTCAAAATGAATATGTTCGCATGCAATCTAAAATAGCATTTAGTTAAATACAAAATTAAATATGTATCGTTGTGTATGTTATTTCATTTATTAATTAAGTTTTGAACAGTCGATAAAATTTTGATGCAGCTTATCCTAAAATAATCAAAATGTGATACTATGTAACGTTTTGTTACTGTCACAAAATCTTTATTCTTCTATCAGTATTGGAATTAAAAAGAATTCTTCACCACAAGGAATTCGAATTCATATTCTGAAATTTAAATTGTTTTTAATATCGTTTCAATTCAACACTTCCTGCAGTGTGGTAACCTAGATATTGTATTTTATTCTCTGTATTTACTCCGTAGCAAATTATTCTTTGCGAATAAAAATACACAGCTGCAACTTAATACCGCACCAAGAATATGAATCGTATTCTTTCAATACATCTGGAAGAATAAGATTGCAGTTTCCAGGCGTAGAATTATAAATGAGAAACTTCAAATCATTTTGAGAACCATTTTAATTTCGCAGAAAGAATAGAGACAGATTCTGCTGTACATCTGGAAGTGTATTTGTTGTAATATCTATACTAAAAGATGTAATTATGTCAAAAGTTTCTCTAATTACAAATAAAACTACAAACGCAAATTGGACTTTGAAACTGTCCATAATTTTGCAGAACATTTCCTAGTTGTACTTAAATATACTTTAGTAATGTATGCAAATGAAAAGTGCATCTTTTAAATAATATTTAAAATTAGAAATAATCATTTAAAATTGAACGAAAATGTATTTCATAATTAATTTTATAAATCACATTGAGTATTAGTGAAAATTATAAATACCTCTGCTTTACTTCATACGGATCATAAAGTTTTGGAACTTTCTCCAGCATTTCTTCCACTTGTCTTGCAACACTTATTTCTCGTGATTCGCCACCACTGGTTCCTCCTGCTTCTTTTGGTTGTACTGACATTATCGTATCAAGCACGACTTGTGCCATGCTACTCTGATATCTAAATAAAAGGTTTATCATTTTTTTTAGATATATTGTATTACTTAGATTTATCGTTATTTATTAATCGATGGGAGCACTATTTCTTCAGTATTTGGGCAAACATTTTATTAACTCTGCATATAAAACTGTATAAAACATAAAAGTATATCGCCTGCTGTATCCAAAACAATTTTATTTACGTTATGTCCGCATTGGGATGAAGGCCATATGCCTGAGGCGGATCTGACGTTGACATTGCATCTATAGCTTTTAAATAATCGCTCACTTGTTTGAAATTTAAAACTGGATATCCTTTGTAAAAAGCAAATCCCTCAGCGAACAATGCTTCAGATAACCATACCCTCGCAAAAGTGTTTAACAACCGTTTGTCATAGTCGTCGGTCACACGACCCCCATATTGAACTTCTCCTAGCATGTATCTATTTCATAAAAATGCAAGAGTTATTGGTTTACTGAAGATATAAACGCGAAAGATAAAATAATTCCACCCACCATTCATACGAATACATTTTTAATAAAACGTAAAGTTTTCAACGCTACTAAAAACGTTTCCCATAACTTTGTAGATATAATAATTACACAAAAACTGTTTTATAACACATCCATATCTATTTAAAAATTTGGTAAAAATTTAGTTTAGCGACTCTAATTAAAACATGTTTTATACTGGAAATGGCTGAATTTGGCTGGCTCAGCTAAAATAAACCATTACCAAAAATTTTAATTTGTTCACATTTCTTATGAAATAAAAATACAGTATTTTTTGTAGTAAATGAATTTACCGAACGGTTTGCCAACTAATTCCTCTTTTCGGATCGTAATCATTAAGGTGGTTGTTCATAAACATGCACGACGCGAGCCAATCTGCAGAATTAAATTCGTACGGTATGTTCCAACCAAGCGGACCAAATTTTCGGCGTTCTTGGACGACGGTATGTAAAAATGACACTGAATATATCAGTGGTATATACTGCGACGCGTCACACTGATCTAACATTTCTTGATTCATTCCACTATATGTGGCAAGCAAACCGGCCCTTATTCCTGTAAAATGGTTACGTTAATTAAACCATCAAGATTTTAATTAACATACATTCACCATGTTACGTGTTTGAATATTATTGTACCCTGAGGTGGTTCGTAGGTGAACTTTATTGACATTTGCAAAAGCGAAATTGGAAAGTCCTGATGGGGCTCTGTAGTTATCCATATACGAAAATTCGGATGAGGATTTTTCATTTCCAACATGAAAATTACTAGCTCGTTCATGTACTCAAGGCCCAGATGACAGTTTTGGCATAGTATCCAAAGTCCCTGGAAACCAAAAGTTACATTAAGAAAACCGTGTAATCATTTTTTGAATTCTAAATATTGCTATTGGTAATCGGTTCTAAATGAGATATATAAATAAATTTGGAAACCTTTTCTTATACCACTGAGATAGTAAATAATGGATTTTTTTAATCAACTGTAAAATTTTTATAAATATCTCATACACATATATGCATGTAAGGAAATTATATATTTACAATCAGACCATATCATATTTTGAATGGATATCTTAACTTTATGAAGTAAACATGAATCGTTTCATATCATCAACAACTATAAGTCAGAAGCCTTACAACGTATAAGGACTAGGAGAATAGCACTTATATGGCTTCAGTACTGATAGTAAAGGACTTGCTACTAATTATTAATATTTTAAAATATTCACAAATAGCACGTTTAAATGTCATTATATTAATTAATAATAATCATAATTATATAAAATCTGTAATTATTAATTACATTTTCGTTTTGGCTCTATGTTCGGAGCTCTTCTCATTTTGAAAAATGCAATAACAATTGACAATGCGCTTTTGTATTAATATATTATTAATAATTGATAGTCTTATTTCAATTATCTGCACAATGATGACGTAATCGAACTGAATTTAAGAAACACTAAAATTGTTTCATTAGAAAAATGTACGTCTTACTCATGCAATATATTAATAATACTAAATATTTAATACTCTTAAAATAACGTACTTCGTTTTTAGCATGATTCATTAACCGTCTTGCGTGAATTTCTTGACCTTGTCCCATTGAAATACTCTTACAAGTAATCTCCGTATTTTTAGCAAGTTGTTCTATACTGAGCGTCGGGTCAGTTCCCATACTCAGAAGACAAATCATTGGAGTATCAGGCCTGGACTCCGTATATATTACATCAAGAAGAGTAATAACAGGCTCTGCATACTTGGGTCCCAAGGAATGGGCTATATACTTTCGAGATTGAGACAAGGTTCTATCCATACACCAAGCTCTGCAAATTTTAATTTTGAAATATTTTATTTACGATATAATAAATTATCGACAGACAAATAATAATATCTATCTCGTGAGATTATAGATAATTCTGATTCTTATACATTTTTGTTAAGACTTGTCAAATATTATGAAGAGGACCAGACTATATCATGATATTTGGAGGGTAGTATGAAGTACGGGAAAAGATGCGACCAAATCAGATTTCAAGCAATGCCTATTATACCCTTTTCAAACACTATTATACAATTTAATTGAAAACACGAAAATTGTTAATGTAAGAATTGTAGGAAATGTAGATTTATGTGATATGGAATATTGTTGAGAAGAAGGCTCCCCACTGATTTCTCAGATTAAAAAATTAGTCACAATTAAAATTGTTGAACGTTTTAATGCTTTTTTTTATACATACAGTAATAACAGAATTAACTTGAATGACACAAATGTTAATATTGAAATAAATAAGTCCAAAACAAAAAATCAAACCTGATGAGTAATAATCGACGGAAAGTATCCATATTATTGTAAACGTCTGGGATGACTTCTTCTTCCGGAGCTTCTTTATCAAACCAAGCTTTCCATGCCCTCTCCGAGGCAGCAATTTTAATCAGTATGCTTTCGAATCGCGGCAATGACGTTAGAGCAACCAGATTCAGCCAAACAACGTCGGTAATCCATTTACATTGTTTTTCTTGCACTCCTTTTAAATCTAAAGCTGCCCCACCTTTGATGAAATACTGAAACTCTTCATGCGTTATAGCATCACGCTGCAAATCGATCTTCAACGTCATCAGTAGAATGAACATGTATTTGTGATTTTCATAAAGACCTCGAGACTTGTATTTAAATATTTCGTAGGTTAGATACTCAATAATGTGCTGAATACGTCTCTGATTTACTGGACTTTTTTCTGACCTAATTTCCACGTAGAAAATTAATCATACAAAATTTACAAATGTTTAGAGACTTTAATTTATCATATTATTAATGTGCACAGTCTTAATTATTATATTTTAATACAGTGATTTTGATTTAATACAATTTTCATTAATTCCAGAAAACGTCAACTATTGACTAAGTTGATTGCACATGAATTGAATAATTTATCTACCTTTCCATGGATAAGTCGAAACGCTCGAGAAACTGAGCCAGAGACGTTTGGTACATGCAATTTACGAGTGCCATGTCGCAGACCAAAAAGTACAAAACACTGCCTCTAGTTGCTACTGGTCTAAATTCTTCGCGAGCTATATTAATCTTAATTTCCGTTTCTCCAGCTATACTCAACTTTTCATTCACTTCGGCTGCTGTCTGTTTTGTGTTGTTCAATACTGCCATCAACTCCACGTCTTCGATAAGAGGACCCTATTTTTGTTGTAACAAACGATTCCGTAAAATGATTCGCAACAGAATAAATACTTTATATACTGTACTACTTAATCAATGGGAGAGAAACATAAATAGTCTTCTAATACAGACAAACATCTTGCCTGAACTGTCGTCAATTTATGTAGAAGATTAGCCTCGAGTTCTTTGATGTTTCTTTTATTTGTCGTAACGTCGGAAATCAATTGCGTTCTTTCCGTTTCCAATTCGCGTTTCTCGGAAAATATAACTCTGCCCAAAAGTTGATCTTCCAAACCTACCATGAAATTTATATTTTAACATTGACATTCTAATCTAAGGGATACTTCTGTACTATTTTATCGCATTTAAGCAGAACGACACCTTTCATCGTCACAGTAAAATCGATTATGGAGGTACGAGCAAATACTTCTGGCGGATAAGAGGGATTCGGAAGCTTCGTCGTGATGTAAAGCCTGAAGTCTTTGTTAACGTCGACTTCCTTATCGCCCAATTTAACCTGAAAAAGTATTGAAAAGCAAGGAAGGTTCCGTAAAATATTTCAAATCCCACCGATCGATGATTGCGAAACTACGTTAAACAACAATAAAAAAAACTTTTTTGCTTAATACGAACTTTCAAACTGGTTCCGATTTTGATGTAATTTTTCTCTAACAAATTGTCTAGAACTGGATCTAGTTCCTCCCCCACGTCTTCAATGAGTAACGGTCGTCCCAAAGAAACGCAATCTTCCAGATGATTTCGAAAATACTTGTGTGTCAGCAGGGTCGTCTATACGTCATATTATATAAACAGTAATTCAATGAACAATAAACAAAAATTATTAAACAATGTTTATTACTTGTAACTCAAAGTCTTTCTCTTTATTCTTTATCCATGTTTTTCCCTGTAACTGCGGATCAATTAAAAGCGGAAATCTCTCAGCTTGAGTAACTATAATGCCATTTTGCACAGAGAGCTCGTCATTGGGTAAGCCTTGTAGATTCCATTCGCCAATCTATCAAAGATAGGAATTAAAATGTTTAGTTTTGAACCTATCCATATTTACTCTGGCGAGTTGCACTTACAGTTGCTGAATCCGCGAGAGAATTGACAATGTTGACATTTGCTGAAATAGGGATTTTATTATTATGTACCATCAGGTACCATTTCTTCTGCAAGTAAATACGAAATTCTTGATTAAATGGCCCACAATAAGATAGAAATCCTGTTAGAATCAACACGTCTCCAACTAGACGATCTGTGTCGGATTTAAACATCTCCAACTGATTAGTCCAACGCGATCTTTCACCCGACAATCCATCAATCATTGCTGTGGCTGTATCCATTTTTTCCTGACACGCGTCAGCTTGATCAACTATTATCTATTTAAATAAAAATTGTAAATTTATTAATAAAGTTTATTACATGCATTTGACGTAGTTTTAATCACCTGTCTGTCGCTCATAACCGCATCGAATTCGCTTTGCACTTTCTGTAAATCGTCATCCTTTGCTTTCAACACTAGCTCCGCTTCTTGCAAATTCTTGTTGGCCTTTTCGTGCTTACTCTCCTGTATCGCTAAATTAGTCTGCAAGAAGATTCGTTTACACAACGATACTCGTGAACCCCTCTCTACAAAGAATTACCTTCAAAGGAAGCACATCTTTATTTATTTCGTAGAAAGTAACCATGGCAATGGTCCACTGAATGAGACCGGCGACATTCCCACAGGCTTGCTTGGCTGCTGCGTAGGTGTAGAGGTGATAATTTAAATATGGCGACATTAAATCCACTGTCTCACCGTTAATATTGTCTTTAGGAAAGTGTTGCAAATTATGAAGAAACCTTGTATCTGCTAAGACCTATACATGGGGGATAAGAGCCATAGTGGTGTATGTCGATTTTTTTTCAATATTTACTTCTGTGCATAGATGCAATGTATACATGCAAGTTCTAATAAAAGAACTGCCTATTCCAACTACTTGTAATAAGACCTCATAGCAATATTCAATACGTTCAATATTCAACAAACACAAAAATTATCTGTGGAATTTATTACAAGAAGTCTAATAAAACCTTTTGTATCTCTAAAGGAGGAAAAGATGACTTACACAACTATGGCTTTTATATTCCACATATTAATGACATTTTTTAAGTTCTCAAAGCTATACATTTAAAAGATACAATCATAATATATAGCATAAACTCACCTTTAAGGCGTCTCCCCATGAAGCTGTCACAAATTGTTTCTCAGAATCTGGTTTAACAGGGTCTAGCTTCCTTCCAAATAAAATTAAAACACAATCCATAATAAGCGTAATCAGGTATGGAGGTTTCGCCAATTTTCTCACAGTTGATATATCCACTGCTTTTATAGTCTTGAAATAAACGCATTATATTATTTTTATATACTGGTACATTCATTAAACTTCAAGTAGGTTATCTAATTTACTTGAAGAGCAGATTCAGCTTGTAATAATGCTGGTTCTGCTGCCTTCAATTTTCCTTCCGCGACTGCCTTCTCTTTTGAAATAATCTGAAGTAATGCTTCGGCTTTATCTTTGGATACTTGAACTTGAGCTTTAACGCTCTCCGCATCTTTCTTTTTTTCGTTCACTTGTTCTACAATCTATTAATTCAATTGAAATTATGAATTTGTATATATTCTGAATAAGTTTGAAATTTGGATACAGAAACGCAGAATTGTTATGATTTGTAAATAAACTCACGGCTTGCACTTCAATATTTTTTACAGCGATTTCCTCTTGGTTCTTTTCCAGAACCTTTCGTAATTCGTCCACTTGTACAGCTGCATCAACCAGTTTACTTAAGCCATTGCTCATGCGGAAAGCCATTGTATTTATTTCATCAAGACGCTGCTTATATAGGACTTTGTAATTGTCAATGAAAGATAAAAAGGATTTGGGAGTAACGTAGGATTGTCTGCGATATCTGTGTTAACATTGAAAAAAATTAAATATTTACAAAATAAGAAAAACATTTTTATATGAGGAATAATAAAAAATTAATATTTTTCACCTGTTGTAATAATCAACACAAACATCATTTGCTTTATCTTGCACATCCGCCATTACTTCAATAAGTTCATGTTTTATTTCCGGAGTGCAAATAACATTAAACTTTCCCATGAAATGTTCGCTTACTGCGCATAGTGCATCCTTTGGCCACCGCGAAAACCAATTCATCGTACATCCAGATATAAGACCGGGAAATTTGAGAGCCCGATTTCGAAATTTCTCACCAACCTAGCATTGTTGTTGTTATTATAATTATTATTATATTATATTCATTTATAATTTTGTCGAGTATGAAAAAGGAATTAACTAACTGGAGAAAAGCATATGGCAATATGCAAATGATTCCTCGCCCTCGAAATGAAGAAACTATATAAGTTATCTTGGGTCGGTGGTCTTTTTGGATCCTCTTTCTTCATAATAGGTGCTATATTGGTCAGAATTTCATCAAGCTCGTCCTTTGGAAAGAGGTTTGCAATTTCGCCAACACTCAGAACGTTATTTATGTACTCAAGGAAAGCTTCATCTTTTATTTCATTGTCAGTAAAAATAAAAGTAATTCCTTTGCTTCCCAAACCAGCGTCGTGATACAATTTACGCAAATCTTCTATTAAACTTCCAACGTTATACATCCTAAGAATAAAACCAGTTTTATTGATTTGTACATGGAATAAAATGGAGCAAAATGGCTCCATGTCGAGTTTGAGTTTTATTTTTGCTTTAAAATTAGACATCAACTTCTGATACTTTCTACAATGTTATTGTATGAGGATAAGCAATGCAATAGTGTTTTAGTTTTGCGTGTTGCATTCAAATTTCTCCCTTAATTGTAAATATACAATTTTGGGACTTTTTTGAAGAAATGTAAACTAACCACATATTTGTATGAAATTAATATTTATGATTTAAAAGAATTTTTAACTTATAAATATTTTTCAAATGACACTTTCTTGTGACATCTTTCAGTATCTTTCTGAAGACGATTTTTCATTTAAATTAATTTTTTCCTGTAGTTTTTCTTAAAGGTTCTTCTTTTGGTTATCAAAAATTGTTAATTTTTAAATAATCAATCTAACAATTTATTCTAGTAATTATGATCATATTTGTCTGTTATAAAGTTTCAATTGTTAAAAGTGTTATAATTATATAATATAGAAATCTATATAAATTATATACCTGGATAGAGCAATCTGGAAGAAACTAAATCCAGCTATAAACGATGCTAGACGTGTTAAACTTTGTTTGCCGGATCCTCCAATGCCCACTAGCATTGCGTTACCTCGCGGAACACCGAGAATACGAGATATTTTAATCAAATGGACTAAAGCATCATGGAAGAACACCAAGTCGAGATGCATACCTCGGATGTATTCATTAAATTGTTCCATGTTCTGACGTACTTTCGACAGTACAATTTCGTAGCTAAACGAAAATTGTTAACGAATAAGAAAATATTCTATACACAATTTTATTTGACCATAAGATCATCACACAATAAATTAAATATTTTAGAAGTAAAGCATTTTTCAATTCCTCATGAATACGATTGATACGAAACCCCCTCTACGATATATACAGACTTGAAAAATCATAATATGCAAGAAATTCTTTAAATAATTGTACTAAGAACTTAAATTATATCATATTACAATTTGGAATAAAGTTAGGATAAAGTTATTTCAAATTCTGAAATATTCCATGTTATATAGAGAGCATTAGATTTTTTTTACTAATTTATGTTTGGAAATTATAATTTTGTATTTAAAATATTAATCAAAATTCTATTAAATAATGTTTACTTCGGTATTTCTTCATAAATTTTCGGAGCTTCAAATATGAAATCATCCGGTTCCTCTCCGGTAGGTTCTGGTGGTTCACGTAAAAAGTCAACAAAATATGTTTCTGTGGGATCATAATGTTGAAAATCTGAACCCAACAATTGTTCGGCTGTATTTTGTAAAGTACTCCTGAACCACTGTTGGTCCTCTGATGTAATAAATCTAAACAAGATACATTGTAAAATTTTCAGAATTATTAAAAGAGACTCGACTAATTTATCGAATAAATAACAACTAAAATTTTAACAAATAATTTTACAATTCTTTAAGTTATTATACAATATAAACAAAATGTGAATTATTGGAACAGTACCTATCTGAAATCACTCTTATACATTCATGATTCCACAACTTCAATAGTGTTTTCTCCGATTGACATTCTGCCCTTTCAATTCTGAGCATGCCTTCCCAAATTCGAGACAAATCTCTCAAATTAAAGACGTAATGAAATTTAGCAGGTGTAGGTAACATCTTCGTCTTCGTTTGTTGCCACAAAACACGAGTCAGCGGAATCAATTTAGGTACCAAGTTGACAATATGTTCCGAAAATCTTTCTGGGCAAAAGTAACCCTCCCCAATGGAACCTTAAGGATTTGTAACGTTTCTACATGAATTTCTGAATAGGTGTAATGTAGAAGAATCGGACGTTTCAATGGTACGAAATAAAAGCTCACTAAATATAGTGTCCATAGATTTATTTGACGGCAGAGTGCAGTTAAAAATGTTAAACTGCCTCTTCAGTCGAGGAGGTATATCGTTCCTGCCACCGCCGGGATGAATCATGGCGGCTAGCAGCATAATGTCTTGTATGACTGAAAAATCGCCAGGTTTGTCTAACGAGTAGAAACCGCCATACTCCATTAATTGCCGCACAATCTCATTTGTAACTTGATCACCCCACTCGTTAATTACTGGCATATTTATATCGTCAATGAAAACGGTCATTTTCCTACCGCCCGGTGGACCATAAGTATTTCCAACGCGCTTTTCCACGTAACTCTCAAATACTCGCTACGAACAAATATTTTGTTTAAAGATTTCTGTTTGAAAAACGATTTTAAATAGGTCTTTTTAAATGGTACTCAAATTAATTTAACTTAAAATATTTTTAACAATTATTATAAATAAAATAAACAAATTTCAAATAAAGAATCAAAGAAAAAGAAAATTGTTCCAGATTCATTCCTAATCCATAAAAGTTATTCCGAAAGTGCCAAAAAATTGTCTATACAGCACACAATCATAGTCGAAAGGAATGCAAATCTGAAAGTAGTACGCCCTACGGAAAAAAGTGGAAAGGAATTCATAGAAAGATGATAGAGAATCTTTGTAACTGTATTGCGGAGCCTCTGAATAAAAGACAGATATAGAATGGAAATTAATTACAACGCTAGAAACAACTTATTGAATTGTGGTCATTCCACAGATGTCAGAGAAAGGAATTCAGATCTGACAGAAGTACGGTGCCATTGTATACAATGGGCAGATACAGAATTGAACGAGGTTATGTGGTGTTTCTATTATGCAAAAGCAAGTTTGGTGGTAGTTCCGTGATAGAAGATGTCGGAAGATGGAAGAAACAGAATTCAGACTTGACACCTACATTCGATTTGAAAAAGTTAGTCACTCAGAGACGGACCTTCTGTGGCCGAACAATTGAATAATACATGAGCAGATGCTACAAGCATATGTACAAAAGAATCATCCTAATATCAATAATTAATTTGTTATAATCATATAATTTATTATTTTGTCAGAGGATTAAACTTGAATTCCTGAATAGATGTTTCATGATAGTTAATGAAAAATGTAACAAAGAGGATACGGTTCAACTTTGATAGTTAAATTAAAAGGTGATAATAAATATGAGTTGAAATTTAATGAACAATTTTCAACAATATTCGCAAAATGTTTCTCAATTAACGTAGCAAGAATAAATATTAAGAAGGTATAACAGATTATTCGATTCGATATTTATATCGAAATATTTAATTCTCCAAAAGTGGTTTCTCTGAAAGGCTGAAAGATGATATATCACTTTTTATTCATAAGTTAGAATGCATCGTATA